>NW_023607214.1:0-43945 GCF_013339725.1 Rhipicephalus microplus
TATAAAAACTCTGCCAAATGCGCCTTTCAGCTTGTTCACCAATTGTTACTGTCGAGAACCTCCTGCTGCTGCTGATCGCGTGACACAGATGATCGACTGTTTATTCCAATCACAGACTTGCAACTATTCACATATTTCCTGAAACCTGCAGAGGCTTCCACATTGTATGTTCTTGTTTATCACTCCCTTGAAACAGTAGCTTACGCTCTCAAACTGCTTCAGATTTCACATTAGGTCACGTGTAGATATATGTATGACCCAATGATGTTTCTACACTCCGCAAGCGTAAATAACAGACCTGAAAGTACTCCTCATAGAAAGACGTCTGACTACAAAACCTCAGCATGAGATTTTATGCTAGGAGACGTTTATAATTTCTTATCAAGTGAATCAACGTTTTAACCATTTTTCGCTGATTCCGGGATTGAATGAGCAGCCACCGGGTACGATTGTTGTGGCTCCTCACTCAGAGAGCCTGCCACAGACCCCACGGCAGTGGTGTCTGTGTACCCCACTGCGGTGGTTTAGTGGCTAAGGTACTCGGCTGCTGACCCGCAGGTCACGGGATTGAATCCCGGCTGTGGCGGCTGCATTTCCGAAGGAGGCGAAAATGTTGTAGGCCCGTGTGCTAAGATTTGGGTGCGCGTTAAAGAACCCCAGGTGGTCTAAATTTCCAGAGCCCTCCACTATGGCGTCTCTCATAATCATATGGTGGTTTTGGGACGTCAAACCCCACATATCAATCAATCAGTCAATAATTATGTCTGTGCTCCGGCAAGAACTGTGGATCTCAAGGGTGGCAATCTTGTTGATACGAAGATTCACACTCCATCGACTCGACTGCTTTCTGCATTTCTGGTGACGTTATAGCCTTGACTTTGTCTCACTGTTCTTGCTTTCTTTTTTGAACGTTTTTATTTCGTTCATCTGCGTGCCTCTGAGGACTTCAAGAGGGTGGAACAAGTAGCCCCGGCGGCGTTCGGGACCGCTCAGTGCTCCCCTTTTGTATTTTCAAAGTGGCCTTGTGAAAAGACTACTTGTTACAAGCAGCCTTGTTACATGCCCTTTATTATTCATTTCCGAGACTTTCTATTACATTTTTTTTATTCTTTCACTCCGCTATCTTTTGTACAGGTGATGTCTCAATGCTTCAAACACCAGCTGTTTATATGCCACAAACTGACCACGTGGAAGAATTACGTGTGCCGGTCAGTTTACCTATACAAATAAACCAGATACCATTATTGTGAACATACAATTATGCAGACTTATGTGCCAAATGCAATGAATTAAAAAAAACTGCCGACAACATAGATAAAGGAATTGCCAAGAATATAGAATAACATCCGGCATAATAAAAAAAAACATTAGATATGATACAATACACCGTCGAAATAAAAGTATCGTTCAACGATAAGTGAGAATGAACTAATAAAAAAGCAGTATATTTTCAAACAACTTACAAAGAATCAAACACATCAGGTCATGCTTAAATACGTTTATGGATACGCGATCACGTTGCGGTTTTGAAGCAGGACGCCGCACAACATTTTGCGCACAAAGAAACAGTTCTGCTGCTTCATTTATGTGAAGAAGCAAAAGCGACAGACATGTGCAATGCTAAGTAGAATTTTCTTTAACTATTAAAAACCAAACTGTTTAGTATCGTTCACTACAATATATACTTTGTAGCTATACTGCTCTTTATCGAGATTCAGTGTTCTACCAGCCAAACGTACCGATTCATTTGTTTTTTCGGTAAAGTACTTTCTTGTTCACCCAACTTGGAAACGTAGGTTATATTCAGTTTCATAATGACATCTATCCTTCGCTTATCAAAAGAGAATTGAAAGTTTTCAGCCAAAACAAAACATAGTTACCTTAGAAGGTAAATGACCGAAGCAAGCTCTTTTGCCGCAGCTTTCTATATCTACTGATCCATTCGACTTACTACATGCTCAAAACTGCAATCCGCCTACAATGACACACTTATAATGTCCATAATACAATATTTTGTTAGTAATATTTGCTTTATAAAGCACCAATGCGACTCAGCTCACTGGATATTATCTAGAAGTTTATTTTCATTGTTTCTAAGAATATTTTTCTATGGCACTGCTCAGCGCTAAGCGCACCTCCCTTCAAGATATACTCAACATAAGTAGGAAAAACTGATGAATGCATTGAAATTCTACCCGGAAGATTTTACTGTTCCAATAAACAAAGTTTATTTGAGATTTTCGGCCAGTTGTTCTTTTTTGCTGGATTTTTTACGCAGGGTGGGCGCATGTGAGCGCGGGTTGTGACGTCACAGTCACCGAGGCGCATGGGGGTACAAAGTCTCCTGGTCCTCTTCCTTTTTTCCACTTAATCTTTCATGCCACTTTCCACTCTCCCTAAAAGTGATGGTGCTTTATTTCATCAGGCAGCATTATTCGCCGCCGGCGCTATTTGCAGTAGTTCTGCGAACCGTATAGTGGGAAGCTGAAGTAGGTTGGGAAACGCGGGCAGACGGCTGGTACTGCTAGTTGCCTGTTTTTGGTGTGATGCAGCCGCACTGAACATGAGCTCCTCTCGTTTACGATGTGGCCCCAACACGCAGCATTTGGCTAAACCGCAATAAATTACATAATTCCTCTAGTTGATGCCTGAAATGAATGTTGTGTTTGTCGATCTCAGCACTCAATCTTTCAAGCTAACTAAAAATGTTGCCAGCAGAAAGCTTATTCAATATCCCTTTCATAAACTGCTATGGGCGTATTTGTGTCAAAGCGCAAGTCATCCGGTGTCAATGTATTCAAGTTATTTAGAATGAATTGAAAAATTTTCTCATGCCTTTGAGCTGATGCATCAGCGGATAGTGGATACGGAATGGCAAATAGCGTTCATACAACCATGCAAAGCGCAGTATCATTAACAACGTGGAGGAGGGGTAACCATTTGGAATGAACTTGTAGATAATGGGCTCGGGTTTGTTTCTACATAGATTGCACTAGCGTGTGCAAACTCTGGCCAAGCGTATGTGAGCACAGAAGCGCATCTCACCCTATTTGTGTGCGTGTGTGCATGTTTTTGTGTGTGCATGTGTAGCTTCAAGCTTGACAAGTCTCCTTGATAAGTTCACAGAACTCCACTTCTAAAAAGACTGAATTTTTCTCCACTTTGAGATTTTATTCCGTCGACCGCAAAGTACACGCACTTTTTTAGAACTGTGTTTCAGACAGCCGAAAGTAGAGAAAACACTTCGCGTGGTCTGTACACTTGCGGCGCTGGTTGTGCATTACAGTTTCCTATTTTGTGTCCTCATGAACCAACATACACGCAAAGATCTTTTTGTTCATTCTACGAAGCTTTGTTGGCCATCCTTCATTTCATTTTTGACGTCATTACTCTTTCACAGCCTTTCCCACTATGATATCTACCAACTAGGGTGCCATAATCTAGAGCGTAACATAAAAAGTGCCACTCTATTCAAATGACCATTACTGTTAATTCTGTTTTGCTTCCATGCAGTTTTCTTTGTGTGTAGACGCGTCCAGGCACATTATCATGCGTAGGCCACGTGTGCTTCATAAACTTCTGTTCAGTGCCCGAATGCTTTTTTACAGCGGGCATGCTTTTGGATTACACCCATGCTTCAGGCTTATGGTGTAAAACAAAAACAGCTTGATAACAATCAAAACCAACTAAAAATGAGCGAGAAGGCATCTGTTCTGAATATCTGTTACATGCGGCATGTATTTTGTTATATTCTCGCGTGTTTTCATGTTACTCAACGAGGTTGAATGCTATGTCTCGCTTTAGCTTAAAAAGAGGGCCTACTTCAGCGTTTTCTATGCTTTGAAGTTGACAGTGCTTTTGTTCTGTTCGAATCATTGCCTAAATGTCTAAGCAACCCGATAAATAGTACTCGCTGACTTGCCTATATTCTTCATTTATTGTAACTGCGAAACTATTGGCATCAATTTCTTATGTCTTCTTTGTTAGAAAATGCTCTACGAAATTCTCGTGGAGAACTTCCTACATTGTCACCCTTTTTTGGCATCCCTTCAGTATGTTTTCGCTTTGACTTGATACAACTGATAGGCAGTAATAATGAATTTCATCAGTGTTACCATATCTGGCAAAAATTCGGCGTTTTCCGGAGTTCATTATTTCCCGTAAACCCCCATGCTTGGAAATTCAATGTTTGCGTTTTTTTTCAAAACGGGATTATTGTAGAGCTATTCACATCTAAATGCTAAAACATCAGAACACACTAAAAGCACTTTCGTTTTTTTTTTCAATAGACGAAGGCATACACGCCCAAGCGAAATACATGAACACAGGAAACCTTTATTTTGCGCATAACAGCCGTAGCATTAAGATTATTTTGAAAAACACAAGCATACTTTGCGAGATTACTGTCGGTGATGTAAGAGCGTTTTTTTCTATCGAGTACACTCCGCTTTGAAAACACTCTCTCAACGTTAGCGCTAGAAACAGAAAACGCCAGAAGACACACCGCGCCGCGAGAAAACACTGGCCACTCGTCATTGTGAATTCTTCAAAACGACAGGAGTTACACAATTTTACGTAATTTATGAACTGATAGTACATAAGATTCTTCAGGAGCTCGCTCAAGCCACCAGTTTCAAGTAGCACTGAATAAAAAATAGGCTCGTAGGCTTTAAACTTGCAGAGAAGCTTGAACTTGCCTCAAATTTGAGTTCAGAGTTTGAAAACAGCACCAAAACGATTGTTTGGTGCACTGACGTTGATCGCACAGGTTCCTCTCAGATGTCTGTCTCACTTTTCGCTGACCTCTTCTTCAAGGAGGTCCAATGACTTCTGACATTTGAGGCGAAGACATCGATTGGATGGCGCCATTGACTGATGAGTGCCTGTAAAGAACCTCCAGTATGAGATAAACTTCATGTATCAGGGCAATCGCTGTCTCAATTTCCTGAATGATTAAGATCATGGCAAACGCAATGGTCTACAGGAACGTTATCTTAATGAGCAAGTCATGCACAGCTTAAGGCGATTAAACCAGACTCCTGCAGCTTTTTGCACTTGATCCCCTTGGCTTCGTCGCTTCTAAAAAAATCGCCTGCCAATAAACCAAAATACCTTCTACAGCTTCATAAATTCAGATCAACTCAAAGCAGCTGGAAGTCAATCAGGGATTCATTGTCCTACCTATGGCCAAGCAGACTGAACAAAATTCACTGTGCAGCTCCCGTAATTATTTCAACATGACAAGAAAGTCCACAACAAAATTGTGACCTACATTGAACGAGCTTGTTCTGATTGCAACTTCCAGAGAGTTGTTGAGTTGGGGGTCCAGGTCTTCTAAATGAAGCGCTTGCAATTTTTTTTATTGATATGACATATAAGAAGATGTTGGCGCAGAATTATGGCACCGGCTACTCCTCAGTCCTTGAGTGAAAGTTGAACACGTATCTTAAAGTAAAACATACAAAGCAGTGCATGGAAAATAGAACATTCGGGCACACTGCAAAAACAACAACACATATACGCACATATCACAACAAAATGATGAAGAAATGTTCGAAAGTCAACGAATGAAGTCTCTGATAGTGTCCCTCGTTGATATTCGATCCAACCAGCACAAAACAGCAGAGCACACGTCTGGTCCTTATGAAGATGTATTCTCTCTTGTGTACATAACAGCCGACACGTCAATCACTTCAGTACAGACATATGATGGTTACCATATGATACTGCGCACAAGAAGTATGGCATGTGTTATACAAATGAAAGTTTGTTATTTCTTAGTACTAGTCAGCAATTCCGCTGTCATGTAAGAAACGTGTTAACGCTTTGAAAGCGTGCGCCTTGAAAACTCCAGTTGGCCACAGGCCGAGAAGTTTCTTCATTCTAAACTGCCTGCATGCTTATGCCAACAGTTCTGATCTAAGACGGCGTCGCGGCGTGTAATGATGTGCACAGTCTAAGAGAAGGTGACATACATCTTCATGCATTCCCATTGGGGTGTTTTAGCTCTGCCAATCTTGTGCAAAAAATGCTTTGTATATGTGGTGCCTAGCCTCAATCGGTGAATAAGAGTTTTAATACTTCTATCTAATGCTAGCGTAGTTTCTATTTTCCTAGCGTAGTTTCGAATTAATTGAATGGATCTATGTGATCTAAATCACAGCTCTTCGTACTTTGGTCAAGCCAAGCAGTCTTTCTCATTTTGAAAGTTGTGGCTTTTACAATACAACGCAATTCATTTTTCGCATTGGTAAAGAAACAGTAACATCTTTATGACGTGCTTCTCGTGCTGCTTCATCGGCAGCTGTGTTTCCAGGAATGTTGAAATGGCCAGGTATCCCTTGGAATTTGATACCATGCTGTGCCTTGCTTGCTTTGGGGAGCTTTTTGTGCGTTTCCTATTTCATACTATCACCTATTACTGCCATGTTTGTACTAGAGAGTGATTCTAATGCGGCCTGTGAGTTACTAAAAAATGGCCATTTTCTCGCGTCTGCTGCCGAGTTTTGAAGCTGGAAAGTTGGAAGTCCCTGTGAAGTTTTTGTGTGTATAAAGCTGAGTCATAGCCCAATACACCTACGTCGTCTGAGGTCTTCCTAACTCTCTGAATGTCGGTTCGTATCAACATGCAGCTTGAAACAGCAAAAAACTGCTGCACTCTTTTCATGTCAATTGTTTCGCGTACCGGAAGCTCATAATCGTACAATGTTTCAAGCACCACCACGGCTGCACGTTCACGAATTTTGAGTGCCTCGTCGATGGTGAGGAGAATGGGCTCGTATGTCATCAAAGAGCTTATTGTCGCAAGGTCTTTGTCACTGACATCGTGACGGTATTCCCAATATAGTTGGCCCCTACCTGGAATCATGCGTGCCACTGGACGCTTGCTTCGAAAGAAGCTTCCAAGAGGTGCATCAGCCTTATGCAGTGAAATTCCAGCATGATATAATGCACGGCAAAACTGATGATGGATTTCATTCACATCTTATTTTTTTCAGCAGGCCCGAGTGATGCATTCTTCCAGGGAACTTTGCTACGGTGAGTTGCATGTGAGTTGAAAATTACAAGAATATGTAAACAAATCCAACACCAATCATGCACGTCTGTTCTGACCGTGGTAGGGAAGTAAGTGCGCACAACGAAACCTCGTGACACTGTACGAAGCATGCTGTATTCAATTTAACGCAGCCGGTCACTCAAAGTACCAACAATTCAGCAAGACCTCACCTGTGTCTGCGTGACACTTCTTCAGGTGAATGTGGTGCTGTGATAGTAAGTGCTCAACAATTTCCACGGTGCCCTTGCCGTTTGCAACGCTGTCACTCGAGAGAGCTTGCAAACAATACCTCCTTCAGATGACGTCAATTCTTCGACAGCACTGTGCACTTTGACGTAGTCACTGTAAATCTTTCGTTCTGTTTCCATTTTTCTTGTGCAAAATGTCTATGAACGCGCCCCATAAATGCGTTTTGTGAGTGCGTAAAAGCTTTCGTGAGTAGTATTTCCACGCTTGAGCCTCGCTGTCGTGGCCGCCCTAAAGTGCTAGTTTTCTTGCACGCATGTAGGTAGAAAAATCTCATACACCCAATATTCAGCATGCTTGTAATTCACTACCCTAAAATATCTTGAGGGGCTTAGCGGAGCCTGGGGAAGGCACAAAGACAAACTAGAAAGCCACACAGACCGAATTCCCGCAATAGCCAAGAAAGACTATCCTCTTCAAAAAGAACAATTACACGAGCTCAAAAAATGACCCTGTATCTGCATGTTACACCGCAAATGTTGTCGGAAGACGATAGTCTTGCGTCTGAAAAAAGTGAACAAAACGCTTATTTGATGTTCTGCACAGGAAAATCAGTGAATGGCATTCTGGAGGCGCTGCGTTAGAGTGCCTCGAGCGTGCAGTGGAGGCGAACGAGCGCATCAAGTCATGTCACACAGGAGACATGAGTGCTATCTGGCAGTTATCCTGGAAAACGGGGTGCTCGCCGTGCGCGGCCGTCTCTGAGGTGATAAGGTGTAGAACGCAAGACAACGGGTAGGTGCCACCACCGAGTCATCTTAGCAAAGCGTCGGAAACACTTGCCGTTTCGTGCAAGCGTTGTATGGCCAGCGCACCGTTACAACGGCTACGATCCTTACAATTACTTATGTATGCCTTTTCTAGTAAAAAATACACATAGACGATTTTGGCGTTTTGGTATGGTGCCTCAGATATGTGCAAAAATTGCTTTTTAATTGACAATCGCGCAAGTATGAACGCTGAACCTGGAGCAATATTGGTGGGCGCTGCGGATGGGGTCGGCCGTTTGGAGTATCGTTTGGTCACTTTTGTGCCGCTTAGGGTACCATTAAGGATGGAGAAACACACAAATGTACAGACAGACAGACCAAATGTTTGCATCGAAGGTCCCCAAGAAAGACAACCGTCTTTAAAACTTGGTGTAGTAACCTCACTGTACTACGTATGGTACGACAGACGCCGATGTGCGGGGCAGCAGGTGATTGAAAGATGAGGTGGAGCGGCTCGCGTCTGGTAGTGCGGCACTGTTGGAACGAGGGAGCTTGACGTCGTGGGTGTGACTACGAAGCAGTCAACCCGCATAGGGGACGCGATGCTCCATGCAGAGAATGGCCAGCCTGTCCAGCGAACAGCTTGCGAGCAGACCCCTCGCCGAGACCCCTGATGCCCTTGAGCGGTAAAACAGGAGACCAGGTCTTGACTAAAGATGCAGTACTCGCATCAGATATACCCATGCCCCAGGGTGTGTTTGCACACTAGCTTGACCCTTGATCACCCGCATCTGACACTTCAGCCTACTGTCTTCTATCTGCCGCTGCTTTGGCTCGTCCCCAGCCAGCAAGCACTTCGTCATTTAATTATACCATGTGGCTCCATTATGGCACACCACTTCGGTGAAAACAGGTCACCAGCTGATTCCCTGGCCTCACATTCAATGATGGCAGAAAAGCAGACTCACTCCGTGCCGCATCTTTATCGTCGTCATCATGCTCCACATCGTTGGTCTAGTAACTAAGGTACTCGGCTGCTGACCCGCAGGTCGCAGAATCAAATCCCGACTGTGGCGGCTGCATTTTCAGTGGAGGAGAAAATCCTGTAGGCCCGTGTGCTAAGATTTGGCTGCACCTAGTGAACCCGAAGTGCTTTAAATTACCAGAGCCCTCCACTATAGTGTCTCTCATAATTGTATGCTGGTTTTGGGACGCTAAACCTCACAAAGCAATATTATCATCTATGTAAACACATTTTGGTCCAATTTATCACAGTGACCTCAGCCCGAGTTTGGCATACAATCAGTACCGCTCTTCTGTCTGTCATAGTGCTACCATTGGCTCCGCTTTCACAGTAACTAATACAGCTGCCAAAGGCGTCCATGGCCCCAAGGAGATCTGTGATCAATAATGAGTCAATCAATATTCTTGCATATGAGTCATTGGGATTGAGATGTTCACTAACCGTCAACGTGACTGCATTTACTTAAAACAGTGCTTTAGCTGTCAAATACTAATATACATTACATTAAATCTCTTATATCAACATACTGTAAACATTAATCTTCTTCTGCAAGGAAACGTTTAACTTCGGTGTTAAACCGATTCTTAGGAGGGAGGGATCAACGATGTTTTCTTTCACGCTTCTGTATGAATACGATGGTGACCTTTAAAGACGAAGAAGACTGAGCTATTGTGCACCCTTAATTCACGCTTCGCGCTGCAGTTATTTTCAAAGATTTGAAGCTCTAGACGGAAAGCCAGAGAAGCGTGTACATTTTTTTTTGTGATCAAGTGCGAGACATTTGCGTCACAGCAGCTCCACGTGTCAGCCCAAACATACTAAAAAGGAACTATTAAAGGAATTAGAAATTCAAGACTTACTTCTGCCTTAGCTGCGGAGAATGCACTCGGGCACTATTAAAGTCGTTTTGAGGCTTCCTAAACTTTAGGGCTGCTTAACGAAACTGCTTTGCGAAATGGACTCATTTAGATGCGCTAACCAGTCACGAGTGCATCTTATAACAAATCACTGTTTGCATGCAAGTAATTTGCATTCCAAGTTTCGCTCCAACTGCGTCAGAAAGATTGGTAGTACATGAGGATCGGTCGTTTACAGGATGAAGCGAAAAATGAAACGGCGCTGCAGTGTCCTCTACAACCGAAATCATAGAACATTCTCTTTCTTGCCTGCGCCTCAAGCCCTCAGCATAGTCGCGCAAGCGGTGAGGTAATGACCATGGCCATGATGAGCGGGGATAATGCCACGACAGTATCAAGCAAAAAACTTCGTAAGACTCAATAGCTGACAATCACCGTGGCACGAAGCCACAAGTAGCGAGCACGCCGTGGCGGGGCGGTCACTCACCATGATATCCACCACGAATGGCCGAGGAGCTATCAATATTCCTAAATGCTACGAGTAATTTGCAAGTGCGTGAGTTGTGGGCACAAAAAATAATATTCCGAATGTGAAAAAAAACAACAGATTACCGCGACAGTTGTTAAGCCAGCATCTTGCATTCCTCACGCATGCATTTGCCGTCAGTATACTGACGACGGGTAGCAGGGTGATCACTAACGTGCAAAACGTGGGTGTTTTCGTGCAGGTTCTGCCATTCATTCATTGTGGCATTGCAGAATAATGTCTACATATACGATATCTTAAAATACTTCTTGAAGAACCAACGCGCCAGCCACGTGCACTCTTGCCACCATAACTGTCAAACCAATGATTAACTGGTATCGACTATACAATTCCCAACGTTGCACGCCACAAGTGGCGCTGCGCGCGGCTTTCAAAGCACCCTATATAAGTTCCAAATGCTGTGTAAAATGGTCAATTCACGTGCCAATAACCTAATACCTTTATTAGTCACGCTCAAACGAAGGACTCGGAAAACTTTAACCAAGTACGGTTATTTAACGAGCGCCTAATTATAACGACAAAGTCATTCGGCATACAACCTTCATTCACATGCCACTATCACAGATTAGACTGAAAGCGCGCATTTTGGGTGAACGCTTACGTTCACTAACCACTATATCACCTAATCGGCATATCAATATTATCAGGCGTAGTATTTTAGGGACGAAGCTCCTTAAAACGGCACCCGTTCGTCCCTCGTAATCGTAGTCGTAGTGGTAGTGTTTAACCAGTGTTACATTTTGACCTCCAAGGGGGTGCTGATGGGAGATTTCTTCTGTGCGTTGTTGAACAATAAAAAAATCACAGCGTTTGCGTTAACTAAAAGCCTAATTCTTCTGTTTCTCATTCCCCATTAGCAGCAATTGGCATGTACATTAAGCAGTATCTGACAAGAAAAGGTTGCAACGTTATACTTGATGGACGTAACCTCCTTGGTTTTAGAAAGGTTTAGCGAGCGTTGGGCCGCAGTGCCATGAATATGGTGAACTAGTAGATACCATGAACTCGAGGTGCTTAAAATGGGAAGTAGACACGAAGTGCAAGCCGTAAGAAAGTGTGCGTGTGCCACCTCTCGTTTAGTCCTTGGAATGTCCGCTGGACGGCGCAGCTTCTATATGGGGAATATATGATGAAAAGATGCGAGATGATGGTACTTGGAGTGTTCAATAGATGGACGAACGGAGACACAGACAGATGCATGGATGGACACATGAACGGACGCAGGGGCGGATGCATGGACGAACGCAGAGACGGACGCACGAACAGACGCACGCACGGAAGGGTGGATGGACGCATGGACGGTCACACAGACGGACGCGTGGGCCGACGGAAGCAAGAACGAATGGACGAACGAATGCTTCGCTCCACTTTTCATCATTCACTCCGTGGATATGCGGCCTATTTTTTAATTGCTTAGCTTTATCGCTTTATTACTATTTATTATTCACTTTTTGCACCAAATTAGGTACCTGTTTTTAAGTTTTACCACTGCTTAGTGTTGCTGTTTTTTGCGCACTGGTTCAGGCGGTGTTTGGAGGTGTATAAATTATATTTGGAGGTATAATGAGTGAATGTACCAAGTTCTGGATATGGGGCGATGCTAAATAGAACAGACAATGTCCCATTTGCATACGAGCTTGAAAACAATAGTACCCCTGTCACAGAGGCACTCCAAAAGTGTTTGACGTAAGTGCTGTTTTTACGAAGGCAGTGATCGTCTATTTTGTTTTCATAAAACATTAAGGACAGCTAAAGTTGTGATGAAATATACAATTGACGAAGCAAAACGCAATGCTAAGAGGTGTCAGGTAGTCAATCACAATAATCTTTTTTTATGCGAATGCATTGCTTAGTCGGGCTATGTCAGGCATCCGGCGTTTTCCGCAGTGGTGTCCACGCACCGGCAGGTGTTTCCTCTGTGCTCTAACTCCCTCTCCTACAGCGATAGCTGCGGGCACGTGCGCTTATCCTCACCCTTAGCAGCCGGATCATGTGGCGCGAGAGAGTGTTGGAAAGAGTGGGTGTAGTGCTTCGCTGCTCGCTTTCTCGAAGTTCGCTTTCTCTACTCCCTGCACCTCAATCTCCTACCAACTTGCGCCTAGCTCTCTACCATTCGTTGGTAGGGCGCCTCTCAAGGCGATGGCAGAAGTCGGTGACGGCGAATGTCTGACTGCAGCGGTACCTTCTCTCGTCGCAACAAATGCATTTGTGTTTCCTCACGACTTCTTTCGGGGAGGTGCGGGCATTTTATGCGATACATCACTTCAAGAAATTATGTCAAAACGACCACCTGGTGTAGTTGTATTACCGTTGAGTGATTAGTAATAGATATGTAAGCGCTACCAGTGCCTAGCAACAATCCTTACGTTTACAGGACGCCTTGCAAACATGCAGGGACCTTTTGCCGACAATGAATGTGCCATTCTTGCACCACTTCAGATGAGGCTTGCTCGTGAAACTTCGAGCAGGTCTCGTATTTAGCTTGAGGTTGTTTGAAATTGCGTTATACAAAAAGCCACAATGAAAAAAAAACAAGAAACGAGCCACCACGGCAACAACAATATAAACCTTATAGTCAGGCGTTGCCAAGACTATAAACAGAGCGACTCATTCTTTACGCTCGAACTAAATGAAAAAAAAAGATATTAGAGGATAAGGACAATTTTTGGTGTGTGCATTGCAAGAGGAGTAGGTGTTGCATGCGAAAAAAAGACGGGACAGAGGACAAGGGTAGGACACGTCTGAAAGGCGGCGCCCGGTATTCTCCTGTCACGCGGTATTATTCTGTCCCGACAACGAGAGGAATCAGGTGTATGCGTTGCGTTCTTCCACGATGATTGAATCTGACACGGGAAGCCTCCAAGTTTTCTCCCATTTGCTTCTTTTAGATTCGTGCATGAAGATTCAGTGCTCTGTTCGATTCTTATCCTTTCCTTATTCTTACTTGTTCTGTCGATTCTTCTTACAGCATCGGTCATGCTCTATTCATGGTTGTGTAACATGAAACGTAGTTGCACGAATGCAGAGCAAACCCGGAAAGAAGTAGACACGCCAAAATAAATTCCAAGAACGTGTAAGGAATTTAGAAAAAGCACGCATTTGACGCGAGACAGATTTGACGCACAGGCTTTTTAAAACAAAAATTTTTTTGAACATATGTAGCGTATATGAATGAACCAATGGTGACGCCAAGTCATTCTATATCAGGATGGTCGTTTCTCGTAATATGGTTCAAGATATTCGGTTCCATTGTACGTTCAAGCTAGTTGTGGTAATTATTTGATGTTCTTGAAAATTCTACAGGCCTGTTTGGCAATATGTGAGAAGTGGGGCTCTGAGATTACATGAATCAGCAAAAACGAAAAGATATAAAACACCAGGAAAAACAGTATACATCATACACAAAATGTTGAGCACTTCATGCATAATACATACTGAATAAATACATAATACTTACACTTGATAATCGAACTGTGTTTGTCTTTCAGCAAGGTGGATCATTTTATTCCGTTTGTATGTAAAAACAATGTTGAGAGCAACGGTTGAAACACGTGAAAGCTCCATGAGTGGAGCTTGATGTGACCTAAATTTAGCTTCTTTCGTACGTCTCTCAGTGACTGACGAACTGTTCTGGAGTCACTGCTGCTTAAATGTCAATACAATCGGCTGAGCTTGATCCCTTGCTTTTGTGTATCACCAGTGAAGAGTGAAAATGACAGTAAAATAAACAATGAGAAATGGTGCATACAAACCGAAAATTAATGACAAAGCAGTGATAAGTAAGAGGTTGAGGTGATACTTAGAGTTTTCCATCGGACGAACCTCCCCTCAGCGCTATAAGTAGGATAGAGCTGGCGTAGTTCCCGTAACATAGGCTCTTATAGATCTGCAAAAATACCACGTCACAGCCATCTGGAACTCTTGTGTACTATATACTTCCAAAATAAGCATTACACAGAAGAATTCAAAATCTTGAACAAAAATGCAGTACATATTTTTATGGGGAGATATATACCGCCCCGTTATCAAAATATATAGTGATCACTCATTGCTTATGGTCACCGCTATGGGATTTTTTAACTGTTTCTTACGCATTTCGCTTGAGTTTGGTTGAAATTGCGCCATACAAAAAGCCACAATGAAGAAAACAAGAAACGAGCAACCACAGCAACACCAATAAAAACCTTATAGTCAGGCATTGCCAAGGCTATAAACAAAGCGACTCGTCCCTTGACGCTCGATATAAATGAAAAAAAAAGATAGAGGATAAGGACAATTTTTTTGTGTGTGCATCGCAAGAGGAGTAGGTGTTGCATGCGAAAAGAAGACGGGACAAAGAACAAGGGTAGGACGCTTCTGAAAGGCGACGCCCGGTATTCTCTTGCCACGCGGTATTATTCTGTCCCGACAACGAGAAGAATCAGGGGTATGCGTTGCGTTCTTCTACGATGATTGAATCTGACACGGGAAGCCTCCAAGTTTTCTCCCATTTGCTTCTTTTAGATTCGTGCACGAAGAGTCAGTGCTCTGTTCGATTCTTACTCTTTCCTTATTCTTACTTGTTCTGTCGATTCTTCTTACAGCATCGGTCATGCTCCATTCATGGTGTGTAACAGGAAACGTAGTTGCACGAATGCAGAGCGAACCCGGAAAGTAGTAGACACGCAAAAATAAATTCCAAGAACGTGTAAGAAATTCAGAACAAGCACGCATTGGACGCGAGACAGATTTGACGCACAGGCTTTATGAAACAAAAATTTTATTTGAACATATGTAGCGTATATGAATAAACCAATGGTGGCGCAAAGTCATTCTATATCAGGATGGTCGTTTCTCGTAAATATGGTTCAGATATTCGGTTCCATGTACGTTCAAGGTAATTGTGGTAATTATTTGATGTTCTTGAAAATCTTACAGGCCTGTTTGGCAATATGTGAGAGGTGGGGGCTCTGAGATTACATGAATCAGCAAAAACAAAAAGATATAAAACACCAGGAAAAACGGTATACGTCATACACAAAATGTTGAGCACTTCTTGCATAATACATACTGAATAAATACATAATACATACACTTAATAACCGAACTGTGCGTGTCTTTCAGTAAGGTGGCTCATTTTATTCCGCTCGTATGTAAAAACAATTTTGAGAACAAAGGTTGAAACACGTGAAAGCTCCATGAGCGGAGCTTGATGTAACCTAAATTAAGCTTCTTTCATACGTCTCTCAGTGGCTGACGAACTGTGCTGGTGTCACTGCTACTTAAATGTCAATAAAATCGGCTGAGCTTGATTCCCTGCTTTTGTGTATCACCAGTGAAGAGTGAAAATGAGAGTAAAATAAACAATAAAAAATGGTGCATACAAACCGAAAATAATGACAAAGCAGTGGTAGTTAGGGGGGTGAGATGCTACCTAGACTCCCTCCATCGGACGCCCCTCGCCTCAGCGCTATATGTAGGATAACGCTGGCGTAGTTCCCATAATATAGGCTCTTGGAGATCTGCAAAAATACCAGGTCACAGCCGTCTGGGACTCTTGTGTACTATATACTTCCAAAATGAGAATTGCACAGAATAATTCAAAATCTTGAAAAAAAAATGAAGTCCGTATTTTATTATAGACAGAATATATACCGCCCCGTTATCAAAATACATAGTGATCACACATTGCTTATGGTCACCACTAAGGGATTTTTCAACTGTTATCTTACGTCAAAGACAAGTAGTTTCTGAGGGTGAACTATGAGGCGTGCGATTTTAGAGTTGGCATACAATCCTTCACAGTCCATGTCTACAACTATGTGGAGCAACGGTAATGAAGCCAAGTGCAGAGATCACGTGGATTAGCTTATGGCCGTTCGTATAGAGTTGGGTGATGCAAAATAAGCAATTGGTGGAGTAAACGTGACATTTTGAGTTTACCACCTTTGTAGCTAATATCATAAGTAGTTTTCTTGTTTCTCTAATGCAGTGATAAGTAGCGATAGTTTTACGTTTCTAAGTATACACGTTTAACATTGCTTGGAGCGTTCGCATGAGAAAATTACGCGGCTGGTGTCGGTGTGTGCGCAGCGCGTCAAAAAGGGGCGAAATACTGCTCGTCCATATATTTGGGTCCGTGCATGAAGCTACTTCAGCGTCAAAACAACATCTTATGCATTTCTCTTGTAACTGTTTACAACTGGCTACACACTACCAAAGCTCGGGTTATTTGTTGCATGGTGCCACAATGGAAATATCTTCAATTTGAACAAGTGGGTGGGGCAAAACGCGACAAAAAGGCATCGAAGTAGCTTAGAGAGTGGTTTATTAGGTCAAGCATTTACTCATACTAGTTATAAATTATACTGTTTTGTTTTGAATGCTTAAGCGTACAGTAAAATATGTGTCAGTGCAGAACTCTTGCGGAGATGATGGAAGGCCAATACTCTTCAATCAGACGAAAGTGGCGTGCGCCTTTGGGTTATATTGCGGACCTGGATAAATTACTGTGCAATTGTTTTTATTTTAAACTTGCACCTTCTTGACAAACTGAACATGTATCAATAAAGTGAAATGCTGGGTCAGTTGGTAAAACATCATGTGGAAATACATGAGGCGCTTGACGGGAAAGTGCTTTTCCTTCTACCTTGAGCGCTCATACATTTCCATGATATGTAGATGTATCTTCGGTGTATTCGCATGATAATGTAATATCTGCCGGCTTACGTTCTAAAACAACCATATCAGAGGCACTGCAGCAAAGCACTT
Organism: Rhipicephalus microplus; assembly: GCF_013339725.1. NCBI lineage: Eukaryota > Metazoa > Arthropoda > Arachnida > Ixodida > Ixodidae > Rhipicephalus > Rhipicephalus microplus. Next base: position 17,192 of record NW_023607214.1, read on the forward strand.
CGTCAATTTAGATCATCTAGCGCTCTTTGATGCAAAATGACCTTGCACTGCACACGTGCATCTAGAATTTCGCGAATATTGAAATGCATCCATCGGTATTCGTATGGTCGTACAATAGCTATGCTAGATTTACAAGAATACGTAAAATTAGCATTACCATTGTAGTTGCCCAAGACGACGATGAACTGCTTGCTCCAGTGTTCCACCCGCTTGCTTGCTCTGGGGGTTTATCTGAAATCTGAGTAGCCGCAACTGAGTTTCCTCTAATATAGGCATTAGCATCAGAATTCATTAGCTAGTTCCTTTTTGGCTAGTCAATCCAGACAGATGCCCTTTTCTTCACCGGAACCAGGGGCTACCTTTTGTCTGCTTCTCTTTCCCCGCAGCAGCTACCAGGGGACCAGTTCCTATGCAATGGACTCACTTCCGTGCCAGTGGCTCTAGTCTCAAGCAACGATGGTGTCATTAAGATGAAAAACCCAAACGTGGTCTAGTCGGAACTGAAAGCAGCGACAGCCCACTATAACAGCATCACAGAGGTACGGCCGTTCGGCAAGGAAGGAATTGTCTGCTTTTCGCCTGACCAGCTCTGTGCCAGCGACTTACTAAAAGGCTCATTGTTCGCGAAAAATTCGGTGACGTCTTCATTCCTCCGCACCAAGCATGCGTCAGAGGTGTTGTTGGAGGCGTCGGCATCAACATGACTACATCTGAAATCATAGAGATACTTTCCGAGGCAGGTGCGATTGTGGTTTATAGGTGCAGACTAGCGGTAGAAAAGAAAAGGATCCCAACAGAGTTTGTGATTGTCACATTTGCCGGGTTGAATCGCCCCACTGGAACTAAGGCCTCTCTTTCTGTTACCATTGCGTACATGATCAAAAAAGCAATAGTAAAAGCTATAAATCGGCTTGCTACCACTTTTTGACTCCTTATTCAATATCGTTGCCAATCAGTTCACACAATTATATGAATCGCGGAGCTCTAATATACAAAGTGGAACAGCTGTCGCCTCGTTCCCTGCAGTGTCAAAATGTTGGCGCTGGGCACACCCTGATAGGATGCCGGTCAGATCCAAGATGCCGATGTTGCGGTGAGGTGCATAACGCAAATGAATGCACTAGTGTGGACGAAAAGTGTTGCCTTTGTCATTAAGCACACTGTGTAGATAACGCGAATCGCCCAGCCAAAGCGCGCGAGATTCAAATTCTGGAAATTGTTGATCGTAGACGATGTTCACGAAAATACGCCATAGTTGAAATACAGGCTAGAACCCTGGGATATGCTGGTGTTGCAGCCCGACTTAGTGCAACTTTGGAAGCCTCTCTTTCAGTTACCATTGCGTACATGATCGAGAAAGCAATGGAGAAAGCTATAAAACCACCCTTTTTGACTCCTTATTCCTTATTGTAGCCAATCAGTTGACACATTTACATGAAACGCCGAGAGATATGGATGATGCTTCACAACAAGCTGACGTTACTCTCCCGTCAAGTGAAGAAGAAGCAGAGTCCGCTCCATCAAATGTACAGGCTGCAGGGCCCTCTCGTACCGACAACCAGAAGATAAGTGTTGACAAGCTAGAGGACGGCCAGGATTCAGACTAAATGGACATGGACATCAAATTCCCAAAGTGCTCTCGATCCGCTGTCTCCAAAAAAGTTGGCTCTCCAGAACATTTAAAAACCAAAACATGCTGCAAGGACAACGTATCAAAGTGCGACTTTTTAAAAGAAAGTATTTGATTTAAGCTTGTTGCCGAAACAATTCTGTCGAAATGATAGGTTCTCTCGAAATTCTTCACTGGAACTGCCGCTCTATTCATTCAGCTAGTACAGATTTATTGTATTTGTTTTGTATATTCACTCCAGACATTATTGCACAGCAAGAAACTTTGCTGTCAGCACATCATTTGTTTCACTTACCTAATTAGCAGTCTTTCCGCCTAGATCGTCCATCCAGAGGTGGAGGTATAGTGTTATTTTTCAATAATAAAATTAGTTTAGAAGTCACAATTTCGTACAAACGTATATCCCCCAAATGCAACGTTTTTGCGTCAGAAATTATCTTGCCTGGATGCCCAGACTTCTCTCTAATAAATGCCTATTTTCCTGTGTGTGCACAAGAGACGCAATGTTTAGACATGGCTGTTAAGTTGTGATGCAAAAAGAAAGTATGGTTAGAGATTTTAATTCTCACCACACAAGTTGAAGTTTCAGTACTGATCAATGTGAACAACGTTTGTGAAACTGGTCTATAAACAATGATTCATCATGCCTCAACGCTAGAACTCCCGCATTTATCCGAAACCAATCCCGCTCTCTATTAGAGTTGAGTTTTATAGGCTCCGAAATTCCTAACATATCTTGGACTACCCTAGACTTTAACCTCGAGCATTCTTAACATATCTTGGACTACCCTAGACATCGCCACCAACAGTGACCATTTACCAGTATTGTTTGAAATTACGTGCCCCATGATTCCATCATGTTCCCAAACACGAACCCTTATAATATAGTCCAATATTAAAAATGACGTTAAAGTTGCTTTCGCTTCCCCCACTCACGACAACGCTGAAAGCCATGAAATGAAGAGTGGTAATTAAAAGAACGTTCAAAAAGGCAGAAATCTTCATCCGGCCTGCTAAGTGTTAAGAGGGTGCCTGGTAGCCAGTGGCGAAATTCTGATTCCTCTCGTGATCATACACGACGACAAGCAACATGAAAGCAGCTAATTCAGAATCAGTCCCCCCAAAATTGGGCACATTACAAATTTCTTGCAGCTACAATTAAACAGACGTTGACTCAAGCTAAAAAAACTATGACAAAAGACAATTCGACTTTCTTTTTAAAAACATGGAAATAAAAAAGCGTTATTCTGATGTAAGAGATCACGCGAAATCCTGCTGTCTCAAGCAAACTCTTATTATGACAGGTCATCATCAGAAGGAATCACAAATTCTTTAGAGGCAATTGGTAGAGGTCTAGCAAACATATTTTCTTCGACTTTTACAACTGGCAAAAATCTTCCACAAAGACTGACGGCGAAAAAGTGACATTGTCTGAAGTGTCAAGCGTAATTAGCAACTTACCATTGTCATCTTCTGGTCCTGATGGTATAACAGTTCCTATGAGTAAAATTTTGTTAAAGCTATCACACTCTGACGTCCTCAATTTCATAAACTATTCTTTAAGCAATGCCTGGATACCCCATGACTGGAAAATAGCCAGAGTGATTCCCATATTAAAAAAAACAGCCAGGTTTTAACATCGCAAATATTAGACCCATCTCTCTAACCTCTCACCTGATTAAAATTATAAAGAGGTTTTAATGTTTGAATGGCTGAAAAGCCAATATAGCAAGCTAAACCAAAATGGTTTTCGTAGCGAGTTCTCAATTTGGTGTGCTCATGCCGACTTGGAGAGCCGAATACAGCTTGCCCAAAAAGGGCGGCGCTGCGTGGTGCTAGTAACACTGGACATAGCTAAAGCTTATGAGTGCGTCTAGCAGTCAATTTTATTGAATGCGATACAGGACTTAAACTTTCTGCGATATGTTGTGGAGTGGGCTGCAGAGTTTCTAAAATCAAGAGAATTTTATTGTGCAAATGATGGATGCCACTAGTCTAAATTCAAAACACAATGCGGAGTTCCTGAGTGGTAGTCTTATCTCCGCTGTTATTCAATGTTCTGATGAGCTCTATACCCACTGAATGAGATATCACTGTTTACAATTATGCACAAGATATCGCGCTTTTCGCTGCCGACAGTGACGTTTATTTTTTGCATAAAAATTGCAAAGGTGTATGTATTTCCTTGAACGTTAGCTGCAGTCAATTTCATTGTCTTTAAACACCAGTAAAAGAGCTCTCCAGGTGTCCACTAGCAGATTCCATCCATATTTCCGTACTATATTATCAGGAACTGACTCGAAAAGTGGAGTCTATCAAATATTTGGGCATTATTACTATTAAGAAACTTAACTGGAGCCCTCACAATAGGTATATCGTGGCAAAGGCACAACGAGCTTCAGGCTTACTGCACAGGTTGAGCAACAGGAAATAGGAGTTACGTAGACCCACTTTATTAATGATATATAAAATGTACATGCGCCCATTACTAAAATTTGACTGATTATTATTTTCGGGTGGCCAAAGCAAATCAAATCCAAAGCAAATCCTTAGGTTCTGTTGAAGTCAGAAGCGCTAAGTTTGTGTTTCAGACTACCCAGGTACGTGACTATTGTAATATATCAGGAAGCCCGCATGCCAACTATTCTTTGCCAATTACGTATCCTAACTGTACAAAAATTCCTAAACTTTACAGCTTATCGGCTATATGATCTGAATATGCCTTTATTAGTAACCCAGCGTCTTCTTCCTCGCACATTGGCCACGCTTTTGTACTCTGCAGATTATTTTCATACAAAAGTAAGTGCAAAGCATAAAGGTGGACTAAAATTAAACGTAAAGCATGGATTCACAATATTACGATAGAATATGATGAAATTCCCTTCCACCCACTGTCTAAGTTTCAATATTTGAGTTTTTCGAATAACACGTTAGAAGGTTACATAGCTCATGCAGAAATGAAGAACATAATCGCCACATACGCTTCTGGGAATAAAGAAAAGGTAGCAGTAGGAATTGTTTCTGAATACCTCGGTTGGTGATTTTCAATAAGACTGCCAGACTTTATTCCGGTTTTCGAAGCTGAGCTCCTGACTATCATTTTGTCGCTCCTAAACTGCCTTCAAACGAAGACAGTGCAATCATCATTAAAAATTCTCTTCCAGTGTGTACTGCTCTAACAGCTTCCGAACAATCAAGAGCCCTAGTGACATTGCACGCATTAGTTCCACCCCAACTGAAACTCCTGAAGTTAGTATGGGTCCCAGGCCACTGTGGCATACAGTTGAATGAAATGGCTGATTCATTAGCTCGATCTTCGCTTGATGGAACTCTGATATTGGTACTACCAGAAATAGAACACACAGTGTCAATCATATCAGACTATCAGCACCTGAGTTATTCCAGGAAACCTCATCGGAGTCAATCTTGAAAGTTAGAAGCTATTATAACTAAATTTTGATGTCGTGTCCCACCATTGCACTTTTATCTACACAGAGCTGGTCTGGCGAAATCTCCCCGGTGCCCATTCTGCGAAGAAACAGAAACAATAGAGCACTACTTCATATCAAGTAGGAGCTATTCATTAATTAGAAAAATACTTCTAGTTATTTCGTTTTCTACAGTAGGCTTAACCTTAACTGCAGATAAACTTCTAAGTTTCGGCGCCCCTGACTTGGGACATTGCCACAGGAACGTATTTGATGCCTTATGCAATTTTATTCAAGATTCTAAGGGCATGTTCTTATAACGCCTGCTTAAATATATTCTTAACGATTACTTGTGACATGATTGATGAAGTGAATGCAATTCACACATTCATTTGATTTCGACCGGGTGAGGTAGACTCAACTGTCTGGTATTCTCAAGATTTCAGCCTTCTAAAGTAGTATTAGCTGTCTTTTTCTGTTGATGATTCACCTTTGCTTTATTATTGTAGGTTTGTTAGTATTTCTTCATTTTGTTATATAATTTACGTTTACTATTTTTGTTCTTTTAAAATAGGCTCTGAGTCTATCGCATATAGGCTACTACAATCTTTCATGGCCAATTCTCCAGAGTGGGTATGTGCAAGTGCTTACAGGCAATAAACAAATAAATCTTCTGTCTCTGTCCTATTTTGAACCATTACCTCGTTTTCTGCAAATTTCGAGCCCCTACTAGACACTCTAGTAAACCTGAATGACTGTGCTCACTTCCAGGCGCGCGTACTAACCCTCCGTGCTGGGGAGGACGAAGGCTCGCAGGTTGGCTGTGAGATGTTCAGGTACGCTTTACTAACATTCAGTGAAGTGGCTAAACACTACCAGTTGAGTAGGCGATCATTTGCTCCTCCACACAACAAGTTGTCTAGACCTCAGGCCATCACGTTTAGATTGCCCCAGACCAGGTCCTATTCAAGCCTATTTTATCTTAGCTTAGTCTCCTCAGAGGCTTTTGACTCTACTTGTCCTGATTGTGGCGAGGTTAGTGGCTTAGCAGATATGCTCTGGCAGTGCCTCTCGTTACGGTGCCCAAGTCGGCTCACAGAAGAAGATTGAGACTCTGCCTTACAAAGTTCAGAGTTGCTACAGCAACTACGGGCTGTCCACAGAGCGCACGATGCGGCGGTGACGCTAGGCCTCCCCGTTCCTACGTGGTAGCGGCCCGCGACGTTGCTCTAAAGGAGAAGCGTTTCTCAGGACCCAATAAAGTTCTTTGTCTGTCTGTCTGTCCGTCTGTCTGTCTGTCTGTCTGTCTGTCTGTCTGTCTGTCTGTCTGTCTGTGTCTATGTCTGTCTGTTTTTCTGTCTCTGTCAGTGTTGGAACGTTACAATGGCATGACGATAGTTATAGCGCGAGAACACAACGACGACACGGAGACGAGAGGGAAGTTCCTTGTTGTATCTGTGTCATCGTTTTGTTCTCGCGCTCTAACTAACGTCATGCCATACCAACTAGCCCAAGCTGCCACACATCTAAGTTATATTGGTGCAGTCTTCGATAGAATCAAGAACGGAAATATGTGGATAACTTTGACTTTATCCTGAAGTTCAACTTACAAGTCATATTTTTAGACGTGCGTAGTGGCTGAAGACACGTATGATTCGCCTGAAGGTATCATAACTTCCGAACAGCGCGAGTTCGTCGCACAGAAAGCCGGGAAGACACTAGATGAGCTCGACTACCAACTATCAGTGAAGCTGAAAGTGAACTACTTCGAGTTTCAAGAATACATCATGCGGCTGCTTTTGAAAACATTGTGCAATACAATGTTTTCAAAGCAAACAAGATTGTTTCGTTGACTCATGCCGCAAAGAAATTTTCTACATTTAGAAGCAGTACGCAGAGCGACAGCAGCAATTCATGGACAGTCTTCTTGCCGACATCCTGACACCGCAACGCCTCAAGAAGGAGGCAGAAAAGCCTGATCCATTTGATGGTGAAAGCCGAATACCTAGATAAAGTTCTGCAAAAACGCGTGTGTGGAAAACTAGTGGCAAGAATCCAGTGAGCGCTTCAGAAACGTGCGTCCGTCTCTTACCGGACTGACTCGAAGGTGGTACAAGCTTCATTACGCTGAACTTGAGACCGACACATGGGACGAATGAAAAAGGAGTTTCCTGGCAGCTTTCAACGAAAACTTCATAGAAAGTACAGACCAAGCCATTTTTTTACAAATTTCGATAAGGAAAGCCCCTAGAGTATTTTTATGAGAAAAGGCGGCTTCTTTAAATGGCAAGCTCGGAACTTTCGGAGAACGTGATAATGCCGCTCATTATTCACGGCCTTCCTAAGGAACTTCAGAGACAGGCACAAGTGCAATCACCTAAAACGGTTTAAGAACTATAGGTTCTTTCAGACACCTCTCATTGCATCTAACCTAGCAGAATCCACGTCGGCCAGATTGCCATTCAGAAAAGGCACCTTCGAAGTCACGGGATTTCGACAGTTGGCCTGGAAAAAACTGAGTGGTCAACGTAATCTCCTAGGCCACTATTGACCAAGAGCATATGGCTTCTTGACACCCAGACGAAGATTAAACAAATAACGAATACAAAATGGTGCGAAATCCAACTAGAGACAAAACCAGAGACTGTTTTTCTAACTGCTCGTAATCTTTTATATATCAAAGTAAAGGTAAACAGTGAAGATTTTGGTGCACTAATGGATAGTGGGGCATCTGTGTCTGTCATAAATGAAGCACTTGTTAGGAGGAAAGAAATAATATAGGGAGGTCCGTACAAGTGCGAAGCTTTGATGGAAGAAGACAAATTTATGATTAGTGGGTGGGAACAAGTGTTTCTTTTCAATGCCAGAACCCTGAGATAGAAGCTCAAGTATTCATAGGGTGTGGCTACAACTTTTTACTTTCAGGACGTAATATGAAGACCCTAAAGTTAATATTTCATTGGAATAATGAAGTGACTCCGGCAAAAAGGACGTGCGCTTCCTTAAGCATCGCAGATTGCCTTAATACATGTGAAGACGAAGTCCGCTGCAAACTCCCCGAGCTTGTCTGCTTAAGCACCTACCGACCAGCAACGACAAAATTCTCAGTTCCAAGCTGAAAGACGTTACACCGGTCAGGAGAAAGCTTTACCACATGTCACGCTAGAGGAAAGTTTGGTTGAAAAGCGAAATTTACTATATGTTAGATGCGGGCGTACTACGGCCATCAGTTTCCACGTTCACCTCACTAGTTACCAAAGGTGGACCTTTGAGACTTTGTACCGACTACCGAGTATTGAATTACCAAACAGACCTATTTTCGTTCCCGACGCCAAAAAATGATGACATTATTGAAGAAATGGGAAATTGCAAAGTTAGATAGTCAGGCCCGAATAGATTTTTGCAAAGATTTTGGCAGGTACCCCATGAAGAGGAATATAAACTATGCAAAGCCTTTGTCACTCCCTTTGATGTATATAAATACTATTGCTTACCTTTCGGGCGGAAGAACAACGTTGCCTGGTTTCAAAAGTTGTTGAATGGCATCTTCAAACCTTTCCTCGGAGTATTTTATAACGTCTATGTGGACGATATTTTAGTCTATTCATAAGACGAGACATCTCACGCTCAACATATGACGGGCCTCATACTTCTGGGCCTCGTACTTCTGGGCCTTATACTTCTTGTTCATATCGCCGCTGTTCTCCGTCATCGTTTCGGCGTGCGTCATCACCCCTGCGTCCCGCGCCGATCTCTCTGGACTTGGAAAACTAGACGGTGCAGTTTTGGGAGGGAAAACTGCTTGTTGTCGGAACGTTAGAACTCCTTCATCTTGTCCAGCCAATTTACTGCCTGTTTGTGTGGAAGGTGTTTTTGTTGACGCCCTTATAGACACTGGAGCCACATGTTCGGTAATTATTCATGAATTGTGTTTTCGCCTGCGTAAAGTGCAAACTCCTTATGCCGTTCCCATGTTATGCGGCGCTAATGACAGTCCGATTTGCCCGACCGGGCTGTGCACTGCTCGTGTTCTCAACGATGGAATCCGTCATCACATACAATTGGCTGTGCTGTCTTCGTGCGCTCATCAGATTATCTTAGGCTTGGACTTCTTGTCAGCAGCGTCTGCTGTAATTTCTTGTTGTTAGCCCTTCATTCGTATTACGGACACTGAGCTTTCTTCTGCTGCCGACCTTTCGTCGCCCAACCTTCTGACAGCTGCGGATTTCCTCCTCCCTCCCGGACAAGAACGTGTCCTTAGGAACAAGTCATGAGACATTCTAGATGGTGACGCTGTGGTTGTTCCTTGCCAGCGCTGCATTTTTTCGAGGGATCAACCTCGCATCTTGTTTTGTGCGGTTCTCCCGTGGTTATGCAAGCATCAAAGCCTGCAACACGACGCCAGAACCACTTCTTGTGCCACAGGGGACCACTGTTGCCAGCATTACGGAAGAAGCACCGGTTCGTGTCGTCACAGGTTCATCTGCTTCGTCATTCTCAAAGTGTATGCCAGTGGAATATGCATCTCCTGCTCTCAAGGCCACTTTGTGTGAACATATCAACCCAACGCGATTTGATGCCTTGCTAGCGGTATTAATGACGCACGTTTGTTCCGAAGGTCTGGGTCAAACAACAGTGGCCGCGCATCGTATCGACACCGACGAATCCCGTGTCATTCGCCGCCGCCCTTACCGTGTGTCAGCTTCTGAACGCAAGCTTATAGAACAACAAGTCAACGACATGCTCGCACGCAACGTCATCAGGCCTTCGACAAGCGCATGGTCTTCTGTCGTACTATTAAAAAGAAAGGATGGCTCGGTACGGTTTTGCATTGATTACAGATCACTCCCCAAAATTACTCGTAAGGACGTCTACTCAATGCCTCGCATTGACGACGCTCTTGATACTTTACAAGGTGCCAAGTACTTTTCAAGTCTCGACTTGCGCTCTGGTTATTGGCAGATTCCAATGCACGAGTCTGATAAAGAGAAGACTGCGTTTGCTACACCAGATGGGCTCTCTGAATTCAATGTGATGCCTTTAGGCCTGTGCAATGCCCCAGCCACATTCGAACAGATGATAGACACAGTACCGCGTAAGGGCTTTTAAATAGAAGCTTGATTTATATTTTCAAAGTTTACGTTATCCCGTATCACCCAAATTAGGTGTTATGTCCTTTGGCATCCTCTTGTTGATGAAGATGCAAACTTCACGAAAAACCTGCATTTAGAGAAGCACACAGGCACAATGGTGTGGTCGCTTTATATTTTGTACAAATTACTGTAAAGATATTGTACTTTAATAAAAATGAAAGTTCTAACCTGGCTAGCATCCACAGTTCACGAAATGCGATGCTGTAATACACTTTTAGAACGCAGTCTTTGATGACATTTGCTTTCTAGGTCCTTGGCATTGTTGAATACTGCGACGAAACAAAATGCACTATGGATATGCCATGCAGTGAAAGGCCTCTCCTCAACGCTTGTAAAATCGCGTGGCAGAAGCGTAGAACCACGCCAGGCTTGAAAACATGTGCATTCCAGTGAGTAGGTGTTTTCCAAACCCACCGCGCCGCGGACAACAACACTCGATGAGTGAGCGGTACGAGAATCTCTGCAGCCAGGACAAAGCACTACATACCACGAGATCACTTCACAATACCGGGGACGAAGACGTGCCTTCCCAGCACCCCACCCAAAACTTAACAAAGCACAAGCTCTAACTCGAAGAAGATTGCAAACGCGTACGTACATAACACCATCCACCTTACACATAGTCGACCCCGTCACACCACCCACATGCTCCCTTTGCAACCATCCCTATTGTAATTTCGAACACACGCTTTGGCTATGCCCTACCCACAGTGCAGCACAACAGAATACCCAAGAGGTTGGCAGGAAGTCCTCAAAAGCAGTGAATACAAGCAGCACCTACTGGCGGTCCAGAGGGCCCGGGACCGCCAGTAGGTTGCCAGCGCCATCCTGGGTGGAGCCTTCAGGTTGAATTAAGGGTCGGAATGGCCTTTTCTCAGCCTCCTCAGAATATGTTTAAATAAAGTCAATCACTCTCTCTCTTTCGCTCTCTCTCTCTCTGAAAACCCACTCCTTGCCACTGAGTTATATTTATTTCACATCAGCTGCAAAATCATTAACAAAAAGAGAAGTTGAGCAAATTGAGCCTTCAGTGATTTGCAAAAGCAAAAACAAAACCCAGCATATCCACGGAGTGCATGATGATGAGCGGGGCGAAGCGTCCGTTCATTCAATCTTTCTTGCTTCCGTCCATATGTGCGTCCATCCTTGCGTCCGTCCCAGCATTCATCCGTACGTCCGTCCATCAGTGCGTTCGCCCGTGCATCTGTCTGTCTGTCCGTCCGCCCATTCATGCATACATCTAGTGAGCACTCCAAGTACCACCATATCAACTCTTTTTATCATATCTTAAACTTATAAAAGTATTGTCATCCAGCGAACATTCTAAAGACTAAACGAGAGGTGGCACTGGCACACTTTCTTACGCCCTGCACTTCGTGTCTACTTCCCACGTTTCACCACGTCTAGTTCATGGCTATATATGTATTCACTATATTCATAGCATCATGGCCCAACCCTCGCTAACCCTTGCTAAACCAATGAAGTTACCCCAATGAGCCTAACGTGGCAACCCTTTCTGGTCAGATAGTGCTCAAATCGCGTCCATCTGATACTAGATGTTTTTAAGTAGCCTCATTTCAAGGCAGATTTTATTGGAGAATAGGTCGCCAATACTCGTATCTGGTTCATCAGAAACAACTATCTTTTTATTTATCATTACTGTGAGCGAATTTCCTCAATTCAAAAGGGTGCGTGCGTGCTGCTCCTCTAGTCCGGCCCTGGAGTTGGCTACCTGCTACTGCTACGACGACGAAAACTACTACTACTACATACATTGCTGACGCACGACCCACGGCATAGGGAGCTTCGCATCGAAAAATTATGTTGTATTGGGCGCTTAACCGCCGTACTTGCAGTAGGCTGGATGGCTAGATGGATAGATGAATATGGCTGTACCCTTTAGATTGGGCGGTGGCTAGCGCCACCAAGCCGTAATAATTAATGAATCAAAAACTATATTTATTTTTTTCCTTAAATAGTGAGGTTGTAGATTCGTACTTTGCATTGAAGGGTTTAATTTTCACTCGTGCCTTGACTTTAGCCACCAATCAGATAACCTCCTTCTAGTAATTCTACCCGCTTAAAGTCTGTTTTGCCCTCACTGTCCCTAAACGCCAGTGCTTTGAAAAACTCTGCGCCATCATCCTGAACTATAGGGTGAAGCCCTTTACAGAACATTATCAAGTGTTCGGCAGTTTCTTCTTCCTCTCCACACGCACTGCATACCGTGTCTACCTCTTCGTATTTGGCCCGATATGTCTTGGTTCGCAATACTCCCTTCTTGGCCTCAAATAGTAGAGAACTACCCCGAGTATTATCATAGATCCTTTCATTGGAAATTTCCTGCTTAAGAGTTCGATAGATCTCAAGTGCAGACTTCTTAATCATGCCGATTCTCCGCATATTGGTCTCAGCTTCCTTCACCTTCTTCTTAACCGATAATTGTTTTTGGTTTGTCCGCCTGCTGTTTTCCAAGTATTTACCAGTCAATTTTCTGTTCGATTCCGCCATTTTGTATCAAAATTCTTCATGTACAAGTAGCTGAATAACTTCCTAGCCCAACGCTTCTCCCCCATTTCTCTCAATCGCTTCGCAAATTTTATCTTGCTGCTAGATTCCCTGCCCTCAAATCATGTCCATCCCATATCACCTAGTACTCCCTTCTTTGGTGTATTAATTCCCGTGAGCTCTTAAGGCAACCCTACGTATTCCACGTTGCTTAATTTCTAATCTTGCTTGAACTTCTGATCTCATGCACAAGACCACATTGCCGAACGTCAGACCAGGAACCATGAACTCTTTCCATATTCCTCTCACAACATCATACCTAATGTAATTCCACAGTGCCCTGTTTTTCAACCGCTACATTCCTGTTACCTTTAGTCGACACGTATATTTCGTGTTCCCTTAGGTACTCGGCCCCATTGCTTATCCATACGCCCAGATATTTGTATTTATCTGTTATCTCTAGCGTGACGTCCTGTATTCTAATCTCACTACCTTTTTTCATTAAAAATCATGACTGCTGATTTTTCTTTACTGAATCTGAAATCTAACCTTCTTCAATCAAGGTTGACAGCAAACGCACTATTGGTTCATTCTTTTGAGGAGGTGCAGTTTTAAAGCGAATTCTTCTGCAATTCTGACTTCGCGAACAATTGAAATATTTAGGCCACTGTTTTTTTAATTAGCCGCCAAAAAGGTCTGCTTTAGAGTTCACCATTTGATTAAGTACTAAATATACATGTTTACTAGCGGATCAAGAGAACCGCACCGATACAGTATTTTGGGATGCTGTGTGAACAAGGCCATCAAAGCAAAAAAACAAAAAAACATAAACGCATTGATGCATTGGGGAGTTGGTGAAACGTACACGTGTATGTCTATCTGGCAGGCAGCTTCATTAAATATAGTGGAGCTTCACTAATGAGCACGCCAAGGAGGACTGGGTAACTTGCTGGATTTGTTCTATGAAGAGAAAAAACAGCGAATGGTCATTATAATGTAGTGTTTTATGCCGACCATTCACATGCGCAATGGTTTTCCCAGCCGAGACGGCAACGTGGTTGTCATCGTGCGCGGAGTTGTGATCCTCATTCGCGAAAAACAACTTTACCTACAGGTGACAAAATGCCATGAATATTTCTGAAACTCTTGCCACCCTTACGATAGGCATCAGTACCACGTTCTTCTACCTATGTTCTATATTGTGAACAAAATGCCTTACTTTAAAGTGAAATTACGGAGTATTCTATCCCCTCTGAGGGGCTCAACCTTAAACGAGGCAGTCAGTGAGGGCCTGTTTTGCTAAAGTGTTTGGCGTTGAGCGAAGGCTAATATGATGATTTGACGTCTAGGTACCAAGTGCACACTTCCGTGGGTTGGCGCAAATGATGCCGAGTAATCTGCGACGGCTAAATGCTACCTTTTAGCGGGGAGACGCACCGTTGTGCTTCTTCCCGCCTGCCCTCGGGAGTGATCCAGTAGAATAGAACAAAGAAATGTTCGACATCTCCCTGGCCGAAAACATTTCCATCCGCTATGTATGCCTTGGTTATTTTTTAAATATAGTGTAACACTAGAAGAAACGACGTCCAGAATTTCAAGCGCCACATTTAAAACGCATTGATGACTTATATTATGTGGCTTGCTCAACAACCACACTGCCAGCCGCTATCGCGAAAGTAATTCATTTTACTGGAAGAAATAATAATGGTGCTTTACAACTGTATATGGATGACAATAATTTTTAGCAACGCACTAACACTTAAACAAACTCTCATTACCATCTACCAGATGATTACAATCTACCGGCCAATCCTGGGGTGAAATTCGTTGCATAAAATTATAGTTTAAAGAAAGTCACACCGAGGCATATAGCAGCGATTGGGCAACCAAATTAGGCGGCACTATCTAAATCATAATTGGTGGCTTCACACAGCCGTATGTAGCTAAGCAAAAAGATTAGGGCCTCCTTTACTTTCTTTTTTATTATGTAGCAGCTCTGTTTTATGTTACCGGAAAATGTTAGAGGGAGCACTAAATGATAGCCCAGTGCCAAAAAATTGTGAGATACAGAGTTACTTATCACACGGTCCAGACCCCAAGTGAGCTCATTACACAGAATTAAAATGATAGTGTGGCTGCCTGAAGCACCAGCTGTCGGTTCAAAGACTCTGTATTCTTCTCACAGGCAGCTTTGTTTTAAGCAAACAAGTTTATGGTGCTAACAATACCAAAACAGCCAAGAAGAGAGGCAGAGTGAGATGAAATGTTCCAAATTAATTTTTGCTAGCCTTGACAGGTCGTATTTTAGCTTCCACCAGGCACTTTCCATGCACCGTTATCATCAGGATCTCAAATTTGGCAGCAGAGCTTATCACAGATATCTCAACCAAAACAGCTTCTTTACCACAATTAAGATAAGTATTAGTAACTTGAGTTTCATCTTATTAACGAAAATCTAGATTTCTGCGAGATTTTGCTGCGCTTTTGTTGGTGTTGCTGCAGCCGGTGGAATTAGTAGCGGATAGCTTTTGCTATGTGTTTTCATTCTTAATATAGTGGTGTTACACGTGAGAAAGCTGGCTCGTTCTTGTTTTCTTTAAATATATAAATGTGAGTGGGCTAATGTCTACACAGACTCTCGTGCCACCCTTCAAGCTTATCAAACCGGCAAAATCGCTCGAGAAGCAGCCCACCTTTTACAAAGAGTCAAATAATTAAGCTTGCACTACCTCTGTTGCTTCCCTGCCCGCATGGGCAAAGACGTCCACCCACAGCATCTGAACTTCAACGAAATTGCTCATGACCGAAAGCAAGAGCTGACCCACCGTGACGATAAATTAGTCACCAAAGAGCTGGGCCCAGACAAACAGTTTGTTCACCGTTTGCTCACCTTCCACGAAATTACCTTCCACAACCAAAGCGACAAATGTGAATACCCTTTACCACATGCAAAGCTTAAACGCGCGCAAGAGATAGCCTTCCACATGCCACAAACCAGATTGTACCCACCACAGGGCTGACAAATCCCAAGTCGGAAATCAATCAAATTACAACTCCGATATAAATCCACAATGCCCACACTGCACAGAAGTGAACTGTTCATTTGAACACATGCTCTGGTGTAGTCCCGCGTTACCTCAGGGACCTCTAATCAATGAGTCCCACTGGGAAGAAGCACTCAAGATCCCCAATCTCTAAAACCAACTGAAGGCAGTAAGAGGGCCCAAGAGCTGACAAAACGCCACCACGTCCCCGCCCCGATTCTGGCGTCGCCTACAGTATAGCTGCTGCTAGTTTGTCCCTCGTGGACACCCTGGTAGCTGAAACTCCTCAGGACATTTTAATAAATTTCTTGACTGGCTCAATAGGCTACTTGACACCATTCACAGTGCATCGACGGTAAGGAGTGTAATAGATATTTCTTTTACTATACCACAGAAGCGTTAGGATAGCAACAAATTCATAGTGAAATGGGGACAAATGTATTGGAAATATATAAGTGAGCGTGTTAATGGCCGAATTGTAGTGAAGGAATGAATATACATTCTTGACCGCCTATGACTTCAGCCACGAGTTCCACAGCCTTGAGAATGACTAGCGGAAATAATGCTGTCAATATGTGACAACTTTATGTGACAACCTAAGTAAGAAGGTTGTTAGCGTAAAGAACAGACTACGTGGTTGCATTTCTACCGAACGCTGCCTATTTAGTTTGGTGTTTTTTATGTGAATTTACGTTTTATCCGAGGATCATCGCTCTCCTGCGGGCAGCGATGGATCCAGGCCCCACCGTACGCAATCTGGACTTGGCGTCACCTTCGACGTCAACCTCAAGGAAGCGCAACAGCCGGGAGACGACAGCACCAGTGACAGCACTGAACTGTACACGACGAGTAGTGAAGACAGCGACGAAGATTTCATCCCTGCAGTGAAGCGTAAAGCTAAAAGAATAATTGTCGGCGCGTCTTCGCCAGCTAGCGTCTCTACCGTGAAGGCGGCGTGCAGTTCTGAACGCCATACCATACTTTTTGTTCCTGTCGACTCTTCGATCAACCTGAAGAACATGAACAGGCAAGTGATAACATCTCGTCTCGAAGCTATCGTGCCTAAGGAGATGAAGGATATTACACTCAACGCACGGAAGAATATCCTGGCCATAGACGTTGAGCACCCGGCTGCGCTACATACCCTGCGAACTGTCACTGAGCTTGGAGGCATCTATCTCAGAACTTACATTCCGCAGGATAGTGACACGACGACAGGCGTCATTTATGACGTTGATGTTTCCATACCGAACGCAGACCTTCATGTTCTGATAAAGCCAGCTACTGAGGCAACGGACATATTGCAAGTATGCCGGCTTGGCAAATCCCGTTGCATCAAGGTGACCTTCAAAGGTGATTGCATCCCATCACATGTAAAGGTTGGTAATTTTCGTCACGTTGTCCGATCATACATCCCAAGACCACTACAGTGCCACAACTGTCTAAAACTGGGTCATGTTAGTGCTGTGTGCAACAACAAGCAAGCATGCCCACGTTGTGCCGGACCCCACAAAGCAGAGGCTTGCCAAGCAACTCTCCTAAAATGCAGCAACTGCAACGTCAACCATGAGACCTCGTCCAAAGACTGCCCAGTACTGAAGAAGAGAGGAGCATTCTGATACAAATGGTTAAAGACGGATCCTCACGAAAGGAAGCGGTAACGGTTGTTCAACGACGGCGTTCCCGTCGACGGCGGTGCTCGAAGAAAAGAAAAAGCAGTCCTGTGCCGAAGGTGCCTTCACTAACGCCGCCACCGCCACCACCACCGCCGCCACGACCACAGAGACCTCCCCCGCCCCCGCCACCAGGTGGGGTACGTCCAGAGGTACCGGAAGACACTGTGGCGCTACAGAGAACATCCGGCTCTGACTGGCCCACTTTACCGCGGGTACACGTGTCTACGGAACCGCAATATCGACAGTCAACAACGAATATGCCCCCAGCAGGCAGTCTGTCCGCCCAAGAGGTACAAGTCTTTTCTGTACTGAGGTCGTTCATGAGTGTTATTCGCATTTCTTTGGATAGTCTACAGATCCCTGCCGCTAAATGCGCGCTGCAAATCTTGGACACACTAGAACCAGTTCTTGCTGGACTTCAGTAACAAGATGGCGCACCATAGACCGCATCAGCCTTTCCGAGAAAAAGTCAAGCGTGCTTCCATAATTCAGTGGAACGCAAGAGGTCTACAGTCAAGAATGCCTGAGTTCCGACAATTCACTTTCGAAAATAAGTTTCCCATCATCATCATTTGTGAACCGCATTTTTCAAAAATACCTCGTCTGTCGGGCTATGAATCGTTCGTTTCTTCAACGTGCATTGAGCGAAGTCAAGTTGCTGTGTACATCCGTAAAGAACTCACTTACGTTCTCCAAAGAGTAGATTCTCACAATGGAAATCACTACGTGTGTCTATATGTCAAAAAGAAGAAGTTGTGGTTTACACTGATAGGCGCATATATAGCGCCGTCAGGTCGACTAGATCAACAAATCTTGAATGGTATATTTGCAACGACTCCAGCGCCTTGGATATTGATGGGTGACTTCAACGCCCATCATCAATTGTGGGGAAGCATCAGGACAAATCGAAAAGGCACGGACCTAGTTGATCTCGCATCAGAGCACGGGCTTCAGGTGCTGAACGACGGCAGCCCTACTTATCTCCAAGGAGTAACTTACAGCAGTTGCCTGGACTTGACATTAGTGTCACATAGCATTGTCACAAAAGTCCAATGGTTCACAGATAGTGAAACACGTGGCAGCGACCATATCCCCACGTACGTGACCGTCAGAGGTTTGGACGATTCTCCTTCCCCTGGACATTCAAGACTTATTGACTGGGAAGAGTTTCAGATATTAGTGGAGAGCAAGTGCATGAACGGACCACCGGAATCCATTGAAGAAGTGATTAGTTGTGCAATGGAGACTTCCACGAAGATATGTTCGAAAGAATCGAGACGCACGGCACTCGACCAAGAGTTGGAACAACTTAGAGTGGTCCGCCGACGTGCCGAAAGACGATACGGACGCACGAAATCTATCTCTGACCTCAGAGAATCCAGACGCATTCAGAAAAAAATCCAGCGTCGAATGCACAAACTTCATGAACAACGGTGGAAGAATTTTTGTGACTCGCTAGACCCTCGAAAGCCCTTGTCTCCCGTATGGAGGACTCTTCGAGGTATTCACTCGCATCCGCAACAACGTCACCCCTTCGCCGCTCTGGCGCTACCTCAACGTCGCTCACAGCTTGATGTTTCTGGGGAATTTTGTGCAAAGATCGCCGGTGACATCTCTATACCGATCAATCTAATGCCACAGGATGTTCCAGTCGCACGAGATCAGCAAATGGAGGTTGCGTTCACCATGGAATAACTTCATGCGGCATTGAACACATGCAGATGCTCATCGTCCCCAGGTCCGGATGGAGTGACCTATACTGCCCTACGTCACCTAGGCCCGAAGGCACAGCGCTGTCTCCTGGACATTTTCAATAAGTCTTGGCATGATGGAATGGTGCCTGATGAGTGGAAGTGTAGTCGCCTGGTGCCTTTGCTGAAGCCCGAAAAGTCTCCATTCGATTTGGCATCATACCGGCCTATAGCACTAGCAAGCTGCGTTGGCAAGGTCATGGAGAGGATGCTGCTTACACGCCTGGAATGATACCTGGAACATTAAAACATCTATCCTAATGCTATGGCTGGTTTTCGACGAGGTGGGTCCTCAGTTGATAGCGTTATTGACTTAGTGACCTCTGTTCAGCATCAGAAAGCTCAGAAGTGGCTGTCGGTAGCTCTGTTCTTAGACGTGAAGGGTGCCTATGACAACGTGACCCACGAGGCTGTTCTCAATGCTCTTGAAGCAGCTGAACTTGGAGGTCGTGTCTTTCGATGGGTAAGAAGCTACCTCACAAAGAGATCTATGTTCGTTTTAACCGAAGATGGGTCTACGAATAAGTATTTCACAAGTCGTGGGGTGCCACAAGGCGGTGCTTTGAGTCCTACACTTTTCAACCTGGTTCTCGTGGGGCTCACTGAAATGCTGCCACAAACGGCTTATGTATCTCTCTACGCTGACGATATCTGCATTTGGGCGTCCGGCGTGACACGACCTCAAGTGCGAGCAAGAATACAGAAAGCGGCAACAATGACATCGACATACCTTCGCCAGCAAGGTTTGACTATCGCCACAGAAAAATGCGCAGCGGTGGCGTTTACACGCAAATCGATGTCTTTCTACTCATTGTGCATCGATGGCAGATCAATCCCATATAAGAGCACTCATAGATTCTTAGGCGTCATTGTAGATCGTGACCTAATCTGGAGCCCGCATGTCACATACCTGAAGAAAAAGGTCATTGGCATTGAGAATGTATTCAAGTTCGTCGCCGGAAAATCATGGGGCCCATCCGTGCACTCCATGTTGCAGCTTTATACAGCCCTCTTTCTCGGAACTCTCCGGTACAGCCTTCCGGTCCTGTCCAACACGTGCAAGACTAACATCCGTGCACTGCAAAGCGTACAAACCCAAGCACTTCGGACATGCCTTGGCCTTCCAAGATGCTCATCGACAGTGTCAACTATTGTTATTGCACAAGAACAACCGGTCACAACGCACATCATTGTCGAGACGCTGAGAGCGCACATTCGGCATTTATCACGGCTACCGTCACATCATTTAGCGTGTTTGACAGCTCGGAGGCCCCATTCTTCGTACTGCGGTATCGTGACAAAACATCAGGACATACTACCGCCTGGCTTCAAATTTGCCATGCATCCAGCAACTGCGCCATGGAGTCTTCGTCAACCTGACGTGCGCTTATCAGTTCCTGGAATCTTTAAGAAGGCACGCATGTCAACGCTAGCCCTGAAGCAACTGACTTTGCGTCTGTTGGACGAAAGGTACTTCGACCGCATACATGTTTACACCGATGGCTCCACTAATTCCAACAGCTCCACAGGAGCAGTGGTTGTTCCATCTGAAAATGTGTTGCTTCAGTAGAAGTTTTCTCACACCACGACGTCGACAGCAGCAGAGCTCGCAGCACTTCAAGGTGCAGTAAAGTACATTCTTCACCAGGAACCTAACCAATGGGCCATCTTTTGCGACTCCAGGTCAGCCTTACAGTCACTACGGTTTGTTTTGCAGCACGGGCTACATGAGCAATCAGTATATCAGATAAGGCACGACTACCACGAAGCGCTCGCGGAAGGTCACGATATTTTATTTCATTGGTTGCCGAGTCATTGCGGAATCGTTGGCAATGACCGCGCAGATAAAGCTGCTCGATCGGCTCATGACCAAGACCAGCGCACGCTCATACCACTCTTGAAAACGGACGCTGCAAGGCTACTACAATCCCTTGCTCGCTGTATATCTCTCCTACAATGGAATACGCAGGGTTTCTCCAACACGCACCTGTATTCGATCGACCCAAACTTGCAACTTCGTTTGCCATCTGGGTTCCCACGATGCTCTGAAACTTTACTGTGTCGCATGAGGTTGGGCGTGGCATTTACGAATTCGTACTCTCGTCTCCTTGGAATGGCGAGCACTTCGGCATGCAACATCTTTGCCTGCGAGGAAACGCTTGAGCACATTCTATGTCATTGCCCAGCATACCAGACCGAACGACGTATTATGGAAGCCAAGCTCTGTCAGCTGGATTCACGGCCGCTTACAGAAGAGAAGATCCTGGGACCTTGGCCGACGGCTTCCCATACGTGCAAAGCCACGAAAGCCCTCTTGTACTTTTTAAGGAACACCAAACTTCACGACCGCTTGTGAAAGAACTGTGCGAGGCCGTGCTGTGTAGTTTCAAGCTGACTATTTATGCTTCTCTTCCTCACTCCTCTTCTTTTCTGTCTCTTTTCGTTCTATTATTCCCCTTTTCCCCCACCCCAAGTGTAGGGTAGCCAACCGAGCCAAGCTTGGTTAACCTCCCTGCCTTTCCTCTCTCTCTCTCTCTCTCTCTCTCTCTCTCTCTACGTGGTTGCACTCGACTTGAAAATTTTAGGAAGTGAAAGAACAGTGATTCGCCTGTCTTTCTGAAAAGATCTGAACTAGTTTGCGTTTAGGGGATTATCGGTAACACATTATTGTGTGAATGCAAATTAATTTCGGGGCAAAACACCAGAAGAGTACACAAATTGAAGGATGCTAAAAAATTTGCGTCCTTTGAGCGATGCTCGAACGATCGGATAGCTTACCCTGGCGTTCCTATTATGGAGCTTGGCACACCCTAAAATATGGTGTAACAGCGCGGTGAAGCGTAGAGCAGCGTCATCTACTGAGACTTTATTCGAAACTTGACGGCGACGATGATGGCAAAAAATCAGGGATTTAGAGCCCACAAAACTGCTAATCTATAATAAAACCCGCGTCAATTTGAGAAACATTCTGGCGTTATCTTGAACTCGGCACGCTAAACCCCATACTTGAATTGATCAAAGAATATGTGTTTATTTTAAACAAAGAGCTGAGCTTAAATAACACTAAATCTTAACTACTATCACATTTCGTGCCTGAGCTACATCCGAATAATGCGTGTCGTGTTCGTTTTAGCACTTTTCAAAGATGTCATAAGTGGGTGAGTGTAGCGATGGACTGGCTTCAATCAGATGCCGCCATCACCCCTTACTGAAGTGCCACCTACAGCTCGCCCAACACTCAATTGCCAGTTCTCCACATGCTATGAGGCTTGTGTCTTTTGCGCATGAAGATGATGTTTTCACCAACCAAAAACAATGAGAAGGTGTATGGATCTTCTTTACAGAATGTCAAATCTATACTGCACCTGTAAACTGTTTGTACATTGGTGTAGTAAAAAAAGAAAGAAATAATAAATAAACGTTAGTGCTTTAATTACGACTTTGCTGCACAGCCTCTGATTGTTCTTGTCATCATCATCATCAACAACATCATGAGCCAGAATACGTCCACTGCAGGAGAAACGCGTCTCCTGAATTCCACCAGTTCACTCGGTCTTGTGCTTTCTGCTGCCAATTATACCCGCAAACTTCTTAATCTTATCTGCCCCCATAAGTTTCTGTCTCCCCCTAACTTTCTTGCCTTCTCTGGGAATCCATATAGTTACATTTCTTGACCAGCGGTTGTCCTGTCTACGCGCGCATGCGCGGCCCATGTCCATTTCTTTTTCTTGATTTCAACTATCATATCCTTAACACTCGTTTGTTGCCTAATCCACTCTGCTCTCTTCTTGTCTCTTGAGGTTACATCTACCAGTTTTCTTTTCATCGCTCGCTGCGTCGTCCTCAATTTTAGCTGAACCCTGTTTGTAAGTCTCCATGCTTCTGCTCCGTAGCTAAGTACCGGCAAAATACAGCTATTATAAACCTTCCTCTTGAGCGATAGTGAAAATCTACCTGCCATAATTTGAGAGTGCTTGCCAAATGTGCTCCACCCCATTTCTATTCTTCTAGTTACTTTACTTTCATGGTTCGAATCCGCGGTAATTACCTGCCAAGTATACACCGGCTTTTACAACTTGAAGTGGACTGTTACTTTTCTCAAAGTGCTGCTCTCTGCTGAGCTTGTTGTACATTACTATCGTTTTCTGGAGATTAATTTTAAGACTCAGCTTTCTGCTCTCCTTGTTTAACCTCATAATCATGCGTTGCAATTCGTTTCCTGAGTTACTCAGCAATGAAATGTCTTCGGCGAATCACAGGTTACTAAGGTACTCTCTATTAACTCTTATCCCTAACTGTTCTCATTCTAGGCCCCTGAAAAACTTCTGTAAGCACGCGGTAAATAGCAATGGGGAGATTGTATCTCCCTCCCTTACACTCTTCTTGATTGGTATTCTGTTGCTTTCTTTATGAAGCATTATGGCCCAGTTGAATCTCTGTAGATTTCTTCCAGGATGTTTATATATACTTCATGGACGCCCTGATTCCGCAGTGTCTACATGACGGCTGATATTCCTACTCAATCAAACGCCTCGTAATCTATGAAGGCTATATATAGTGATTGGTTATATTTTGAGCATTTCTATATTACCCGATTGATAGTAAGAATGTGGTCACTTGTTGAGTAGCCTGTTATAAATCCTGCTTGTTCTTTTGGTTGAGTCAATTCTAATGTTTTCTTAACTGTGTTAGCAATTACCTTGGTAAATAGCTTGTATACTACGGAGAGCTGGCTCATCGGCCTGTAATTCTTTAAGTCCTTGTCATCTCCTTCCTTATACATGATTGTTCTTGTAGGAGTAATCAAGTTTGCGAAACTGTTTTTTCGGTTGAATACGAATGGCGGTGTTCGACGACATTGTATTTGCTTTTCCACGTGGTGCCTAAGCATGCGCAAAAACTTTAGTTTTGGAATTTATGGTACTTTAATTCTGGCCGAGACGTGAATCAATTCATACTTTCAATTTTGATCGATTCACGCACCGATCACTTATACCATCAGTATTGAAAGCCAAAACACACTTTCATGGTCTTAGTCTTGCATTGAGATGTTACACAAAAGGCGCATTCTTCCATTATGTCTGAGTTACAACTGTTAACTGATAAACGCTGACGTAACTTGTCAGTTTCCTTCTAAGACACTAATCGAGCAAGCACGTTTACCACGATACATTCGAACAATTATTAATACGCGCCACTTATTTGTGGCTTCGCAGGGTTTCATACCTAAAAGGATTAAAGAATTTCCTCTGAACCAATGAGCGTGAACTATAGCTGGACCTACCGCTCTGTAGCTCTTAGGACACTTATGTTTAACAGCATCCGCACCAAGAACGAGTCGTTGTGGAGTCTTCTTTTCTTCCGAACTCACAACACCTCTAGAGCGCTATACGGTTCCAGATCACTTCTTTCGTGTACTGCGAAGCACGCAAGAGAAGAGAAAGCGTGAAGAGAAAAAGAGCCCTCCTGTAGACAACTTGCGCCTTTTTGGAGCTGCACTACTACCACGCATTTTGTGCTTGCCAGGTCACTCTTTCTGACGTAAATCCAACTGCACTTTGTATCTACGAAGTAGTTTCAGGGTTTTTGAGAGCAGGTAGACTTGTACGCTTACGTACGTGTTTTTCTGCTTTTTCCGTTTTCTCTCGCATCTTTTCAGCTCTTTCATGCCATCTTTTTATCAGCAGGTCGTAGATTTATCGTGTAAGGTGTGACAGTGTGGCAGCGAGCTGTTTCTGCGCATTGTTGTAGTGAGCGTGGGTGTATATGGACATGGTTGTCATATTTAATAGAGATTTATGCCAGGGGCAAAGCGTAGGTTGTAGCGTGCGAAGCGAGTGGAAAGAAATACGGCTCGAGGGTGCACTTGCGAGACAGTGGGAATGTCCCCGGAAAGGAACGCAGCGCTTTCAGCACTCGCAGATGTACAGTAGCTAGATCTACGCTTGCTTCTCAAGTAAACTAAAATGACTTTATTGAACACAACCTATTGTCACCACTTTTCTGTCCCTTTTTGCTTTTTCGGTTTATTTTTCGTGCAGAAAGCCTGCCTTTATACCGCAAGAAAAGTGTCATTCTGCACCGAAAGTATTGTGCTCTTATAATAAGCTATGAGGATGGCACGGATCATCGGATTTATTAAAGCATAAATGATTTTATTTATAATTGTTGGTTTTAACAAATAATAAAAATAAATAACTGTTAGTTAACCTCGCAAACCACCATATAATTATGAGTGACGCTGTTGTTTCTCAGAAATTTCGACCACCAGGGGTTCTTTATCGTGCACCTACATCTAAGCACATGGACCTCAAACATTTTAGCCTTCGCACAAAATGTGACCGCTGTGGCCGAGATTCAATCCCGCAAGCCGATTGCCTTGGCCACTAAGACAACTGTAGGTGATCAAATAATGCATCACTTTATGTAATCCTTGGTATGTTGCCCATATTAGGTAAAGCGGTGACACAATCGAAAAAAGAAATTTCTTCGCAAAATATACAGACAGAGTTAGATGCCGCTGCTGCCAGTATGATGGAACAGCAACAAGACGAGTGCCATTTCATTCGTAGTCGTCATAGTGTTTCTGAATTCTTCTTGTTCCTCATGGCATGTAATATATTAACCCTTTCGCTGATAGCGCCGTATCAGCACTTAGAAAAAGTGGACTCATGTACGGAAAAGTATGGCTAGAGTTAGTTGTGTGTGGTATCAGCAGAGGGTACGCAGTAATGCGAGCTACTCTACAGCAGCGTGATATTGTATGTGAACCCGATGAGTTGGTGTAGGACCTTGTAAGGGCTAGAGTAGCGAAAGAGGCGCTTTGTTAACAGGTCAACTTGGTGGCAAGGTGTCGAAAGGAGGACCAAAGAGCCCAGAGAATAGGAAAAAAAACTTTGATGGCTCTCGTAGTGGGTTTTCTGAGAGAGCTGGTAGGCAGAAAGGCGATTCCGTGCGATCTCTCGAGCATGTTGAGCGCAAGCAGTTACAACACGAGCGTATACTAGTTGAGAATGTACATGCGAGCGCCATCAGAAAGTTATGGCCTGAGAAATGAGATAGAACTACATCGGCATCACGTCTCAGAATACTTTTTGCGTGAGAAAGCGGTACCAAGCAAGCTTATCTCATTCTTTTTGCTGGTCTTTAGGTTGCGACCAGTCTCAGGAAACCGCCTTAAAAACAAACACCTCCAAGTATTTAATTTGCCACATTTTTCTTAGCAAATTCGTTGCCACCCACGTTAATAAAGAACCATGAAGAGTGAACTCGATCGCAAAAAACTGAAGGCTAAAAACAGAGATAGATGGTGTATCGTTCATCGTAGAGGTGATTGTTAGTATGAAACAGCCAATGAGGAGGAGAAGAATACGCATTCTTGATATTTGCTGTTGCGTAATGGCGGCTCGGCTCTGGCTATGTTAGGCCGGCCACCGCTTCCGCGATAACTTTAATGAAGCAGAATCGTGAGTTCAGCAAGTTGGTTGATGTTCATCGTAAAATATTTTACAGTGTAACGGGATAGTTGTATATTTCTCTGTCTGTCCCCAACCGTTGCGCTGTA
>NW_023607215.1:0-41035 GCF_013339725.1 Rhipicephalus microplus
CACACACACACACACCCAACACACACACACAACACACACACCAACACACCCCACACACATCATATATATATATTATATATATATTATAATATAATATAGCTATATATATATATATATAGTGTAAGCTGGATTTCAAACAAGGATGGCCGTTGTCACAAGGCAGACGCTGACCGGCCGTTCTGCGTGTAGGCGTGCAGAGAATTTTTCTAGTAAAATTTGACTGGAATGCGACCTCGGATTCGTACAGCTAACGTTGAGAAATTACGCCCTGACGATAACTTGGTATGCTTACGGCTGTGTCCGCACGACTCTGCCCACGGATGTCCTTTCATCGAGTGGTTTTGTATACTTACAATGCAAATTACCTCAAGGTACGCCTTGGAAGGCACCCCTAAAATACAGAAAAGGGTGAAATGTAGTCTCTCGCTGGATATAATTAGTACATCATTAAGAGTTATGGTTAGGTGGGGTGAGACATCGCCGAATCAACAGGGTCCATTCATTGATCTAGCCATATCTCTCCAACAGCTGGAAGGATAAATGAAAGTAAAAAAATATATATCAACCTGATAATAAAAAGGACAATAGAAGCACGTCTTCGCAATGTCGAAAGTGCAAAATATGACAGCTGTTGTGAGTTAACTCTTCCAATATTGCGAGTCTATTCTCAGCTTTCGTATCTGGCTCATTTAGAAATATGCACGGTGTTTTCGGCAAGTAATTTTTTTCTTCAAAAAGTGAAATTGCTTCACCTGTTCTTTATAGCCTACTTCCTGTGCGACTTTTTTTTTCGCTTTCAACTAAATTTTTCTTCGTCATATACACACTGGCAGTGTTTTTTTTTCTCAAGACCTCCAGCTCTTTCTTGCTAAATATAAAGCCTACAACTGTAAGTGTTTAGATGCACGATGGTTTCTCAAAAATCATGTCGACCTCAGTAAAACAGACTTATTTGGTGAACGTAATCTTTCCGTACAATTACGCAAAAACTGATTACTGAGTGCTCTAGAAGCTTCGAAACTATAAGCGGGAAGAGAAACCACCAAGTTGGCTACAGCTAGTGGTAATATTAAAATTATTTACTTCGACCTATATCCCTTTAGCTAGTAATATTCATTTAAGTCCATATATACACGCCCACAATTGCTTTTGTTGTGGTTGTTAAAGAACAAGTTCTTGTTTTTTTGGTTGTCGATGTTTCTAATGTTCGAGCCTTGGTGTGATCGTCCAGCAGCTTAATTGCCTAAATAAATGCCTGTGCTGGCGTTTACTTTGTTTGCAGGCCTTAGCGCAACAGCATGGCTTTCGATATTCGATCAAAAATAGCCACACTTCCACGACTTCTACAGTGCCACGTATGCTGTATAGAGCCTCAATGTGTCAGTGGGCAAGCAAGAGCTCTACAAGGAATATCACCTCGCACTAACTGAAGACATAGAATAAATTACTATTTGACTGAAGCAAAAATTGTCTTGAGCACGCAAAGTAGACTTTCGATGAACAGATCAATTTATTCCGCAATACCCCTGTCACACGTTGCAACTTAAGTGCACTTTGAGCGAGTGTATTTCACAGACAAAGTGTCATTTCGGCAGTTCACTGCTACACGATAAAGCAAAGTGTACTTTGAAAATGATGACTGTGGCAATTGTCTGTTTGCAGCGGAATATATACTTGTTACTTTTGCACCCATGTCTCATCGTCGATACACGTTGTCTTCGTTCAAGTAACACCAGTGGCACACGCCATCGTAAACGACTACAGAGAACGACTCGCCTACACTTGTGCAAGTGTACCTCGAAGTAAACAACGCGACGGACGCAGCCATTGCACAGCATGTGCTGCCGCATCTCCCTGGCGGACGTGGCCGCAAACTGGCCGAGGGTGAGAGCACCAAGAATTTTTGTTGATTTATGACTTGTTTTAATACAGATCAGTATCCGTTATAACAAAACAATGGTCTTAAAATGGTATGAGCACGGCTTTAGGCAACAGTCTATTCTGTGCTAGCCACTGGTACTGAGGCTACGCACTTGGTCGCACTGAAGTGAACTTGGGGAACGCACTTGCCAGCAAGTGTATTTTGCAGCGAGTGACACTTA
This sequence comes from Rhipicephalus microplus, assembly GCF_013339725.1. Lineage (NCBI taxonomy): Eukaryota > Metazoa > Arthropoda > Arachnida > Ixodida > Ixodidae > Rhipicephalus > Rhipicephalus microplus. Next base: position 2,103 of record NW_023607215.1, read on the forward strand.
GATATTTAATGACATTTTTACATTTATATATTTAATGAGATTTTACATTTTTGCGAGTCCATCACTTGTTATATCTTAATTTTGCATTGTTTCTCTTTATCAAGACAGCTCTTTTTATATTGTAAAATATATTGTAAACCGAACAGTTTCACACCCATCTGTGCGCAGTGATTTGTTTCTTTACCAAAGAACCCCAGGTGGTCGAAATTTCGGGAACCCTCACTACGGCGTCTGTCATAATCATATGGTGGTTTTGGGACGTTAAACACACATAATATTATATTTACATTGTTTTCTTCATCAATACCTTTTATTATCTTGATCACTGGATGTGGCTACCGTCAATCTCATCATGAAACACCTATAGTGATCATCAGGACGATTTACTTTGTTAATGATGTTTTTGATGCCGTTCGTGATGACGATGACGCCTACACCAACTGCCACTTTTTCTCTTTGATGAGGCATATAACGCTTACATCCTAACAAGCGTTGGCCTTAAAGGTGCTCCAGCACATGCATCACCGCGTTGAAGCAGTGGGTCAACCTTTACATTCTACAGGCTGGCAGACAGGCAGGCAAAGAACTTTATTAGTATCCGGAGGCGGCGCTCAATCCCCTTAGGGGGCGACACCGGTGGGCCACTCCCACGACGGGACGGGGAGGTTAAACTCCTCGGCCATGTCGTGGGCCCTCTGGATGGCCCTAAGCTGGCCTCCTTTGTCGTGGCTAGTGAGGAGACGCGCAGCATTCTCTTTTGTGGTTATGTTTGTACTGAGCTGCGCAATTGGCATGTTGAAAACTTACACGTGGATTCGAATTTATGACCTCCGTGGCGGTCGCCTCACTAACCTGCGTGTGGTACGCCACATGGACACTGTTAGTGTGTACAAAATCCATGCTGAACGGCCATACTTCTATCGAACGTATTTGAAATAATTCTTGCGCGTGTGGACACGTTGGTGACCTTACAACAGCTGTCTCTGCAGACAGGTATGGGAACGCACTTACAAAAGTTATTCATGAGGGACTGGGAATTTTTCGCGCAGATTCTGGCATATGGTGCCGTTTACATTTACATAAGTTTGCTTTTGCAGTCTTTGTAGTTAACGCTTCCGCATATTTCAAGCAGCCATAGCTTCTCGTGGCCTCTTGCACGTTCTGCGGGCAGGTCGCACGTGATTCTGCGCTGTTGGTACTTTGCGTTGTCGCTGTAGTTTAGAGCTGTACTGTTCGTTTCTAAAGAAACAGTTACTCATAACGTGAATGCGACTCTCGCGTTTGAGCGCTTCAGTTACTACAGGTAGCAAAAATGTCAAAACGTGGTTAATGGAACTACCTCTATTGACTCATGCTTAATAGTTTCTGCGTCTATCACTTCATAATTATTAAGGTTCCATACCCTCCAACACGTGAGACTGCCACAGGAACGGAGAAAATTCTACAACACTCAAGTTCCGCTAAAATGTAAGAAAACTACAATTAGCCCAACCGATTTCATGTGTGTTAATATAGTCACACCACTGTCATGTTAAACTTTGTGATTATAGAAAGTGGGGGCTAGACTACCACCTCAAAGCTTAACAAGGAGTGTTGAAAATCAGAGTTATACAACATGTCTGAAAGATTTGCAAAACATAGGAATATGATAGCCTGATTGAAACGAAGGCCACTAGCTTCGCTGTTTTCAGCAGTATTCGTGAAGCAAAGCTGACTCTTTTTTTTCTTTTTTTAAATGCTACAAGCGAAACGTTATACGAGTTGGTTCTAATAGTGTGTACTTGTTCACTTTATTATGTGACGGAATGTGACAATACTGTCTTGATCGTGAGTATGCGGTCGCACTGCAGACACAGGAGAGAGGAAGGAAAATCGCGAGATCTCTTAGCTAACGACTGGTGAGCTTCGAGGGATAGGCGATTGATCTTGTTGCGTGGGCAAGTAACCATTGCGGAAAAGGCAATTCGTCCGTCACGCCACCACCACGTCTACACTCCGATCGAATGCAACTACGTCATTGGCATCTTACGATAGGGTGGTTCTGCTTCGTGATCGGGACTAAGAGCTTACATTATAGGGGGCTAGGTTACTTTTTTTGTACACTCAGTAAAGAGACGAAATTAAAAAAGAATCAAGGCAGGGAAGTTAGGAACGACCTCTCTGGCTCAGCTGTCCCAAGCGTTTGGCGAGGAGAAAGAAGGAAACAAGGGTAAGAACCTAGAACGGTGAGTGAGGGTACATGCACAGTGGCAGCTAAGTTGCTGAAGACAGTTATAATGTGAAAGATGTGCCGTGTCCAATGCGGTGGGAGTTTTTAGTGATTGCTATGTGCACAAAAATTGCAATTTCATATGAGTCTACCTGAAGTTAAATTAAGTTTCATAAATTCCATTCTTTTAAATTGACCCGCCATGGTGGTCTAGTGCTTACTTACGGTGTTCCACTGCTGACCCGCAGGTTGTGGGAATCGAACCGCGGCCGTGGCAGCCGCATTTTTAGTGGAAGCAAACAGGCTTGAAGCCCGTATGCTTAGATTTGGGCGCACGTTAAGGAACTCCAGGTGGGTGAAATTTCTGGACTCCTTCATGATAGCGATTCTCAGGATCATACTGCGGTTTTGGGACGTCAGACCCACCTGAAAAGCATCAATTCATTATTCTCTATAACAGTTGGAGTACCCACCACTGTAGTCTAGTGGTTATGCTGCCCAACAGTAGACACGATTGTCGTGGTATTGAAGTATTGAATCTGGTTGCGGTGTCCGCGTTAGGTTCAAGGAGAAATGCTGGAGGCTCGTGTCTTTTGACTAAGGTGAATGGTAAAGAGCACCACAAGGTCGAAATTTCGGGAGCACTCCGCTACGGCGTCTCTCATAAACATATCCTGGTTTTGGAACCCTAAATATAAACAGTTATTCTTGAATAATCGTTCGCGATTATTCCACACCTGAACTGCCTAAATTTTCAAAATACGTGACGCTACACGAGAAAGATGAGGTTAGAATAAAGTAAATTTACAAGTACATGATGCTAACTCCGTGTGATAAGAGGGAACGCACTTTGCGAATATCGATCACATGTTGATAGCGATCGCGTGCCATGGTTTTAAGGCCCGGTTGGGAAGCTTTCGTGTTCTGTAGGGCCATCAGACTGTGGTTGACGCGAACGCGGGAACAGATCCCGTTCTCACCCACCTATATCGGCACGGCAGAATGGGCGAACTACTGCTCTAGATAAGCTAAACAACCTTGAACATAATTTTCCACGGCGTTCAGGCGTATTACTCCTCAAGAGTGTTGTGTATATTGCTGTGAGCTTATTGACTTTACCTGTTGTCGCTCAAGCGATGAAATGTTACGCGGCATTCCCAGTACCTACTTCCGCAAGCTATACGCGTCTTCAAGGAAGCTTCTGTGAAAGAAACCTTGAATAATCTAAGTTCGCTTAAAAACCAATGCTCATGACAAAAGTGTGAGTAGCTTAGAAACGACGATAGACGGACACGAGACGGCGATCTGCTCACGACGAGAATTTTAGGGTCTCGAGGACAACGTTTTTAGACACAAGCCGTGCCGTGAGGAAATTCACCGTGAATGTGAGTGACACGAGGGAGAAATACTGTAAAGTTATGGTGATCGGCCAACAGCTGCGCTATGTAAACAGTAAAGCTCTGAAGAGGCTTACTTACTAAGGATAAGGTAAATGGCGCACACTTTTTACCCATACTAAGTCACCATCATAGAGCTCCAGCTTCGACAACACCATTAGTCAACTGGTCTGCTTACGGCTAAAGTGTGACACATATGTCTGAAAAAATAAAAAAAAATGAAATTGCAATCGTAAAAGTGTCTGCAGGAGCACTCTTCACTAAACGTTGGAAGGGAGTGATTTCCGTGGGAAGTCTTGATAAGAGCTTTATCTTGTTATGCGTAGCTTTACGTGAACTTAATTTTTGTCCGTTCGAGAGGATTTCGTGAGGATACCAAGGCCGCGAGATACGCCAGAATACGACACCAGGTACACGAATGGCGCTAATGAGGGAAACAGAATTGCAGAACTGCAGGAAACACTTTTAATGGAGCTGTTTTGTAATTCCTCAGGGTCGCTGAGCGCGGAAGGCAAGGCAAGACGATTTATCCTGCACATGTGCTTTAATCTTGCCAAAAGTGTATAATTCAAAGAAAAGAAGAATATAAGAATAAACTTGCCAATGTGTATGCAGATGGTGACGTCCTCAGTTGCTTTGATCTCGCCAAAAATGTATAATTCAATGAAAAGAAGAATATAAGAATGAACTTGTTACTGTGTAACAGATGCTAACGTCCTCTGTTGCTTTGATCTCGCCAAAAATGTATAATGTAAAGAAAAGAAGAATATAAGAATAAACTGTCAATGTGTATGCAGATGCTAACGTCCTCTATTGCTCTCGTCGAGCATTGAAGACCATAGCCTGCTGTCGACGCCGGTTAGTTCATAACAATGTCAGCAAGCACTCCTGTTCATTCAAAAACCTTTCCCTAATCTAACATATGAGTCAATTATGAAGGTTTGGGGCTGGCATTCCTTCCAACAACATGCCAATACCTGTCTGAAAAGTGAGTTTATACTGCATGCCGATTCGGAAATACTGTTTGTTGTTTCACGGTTACGCTTCAACACATAGTGACCACATTAGGTGTCTCACGAAGACAATGCCTTACGCCAGTCATGCTTGCGTAGCTTACGGACGTAATTATTATGAATATAAAAGGAAAAGTAGCGGAAACCGAGGTCCGCGTGCCATGTGTTTGAGAACGCTGCGGTAGAACTATTTCATCCACCATGTAGACGCAGCACTAATGCTTCGGTAGCCTTCGTGGACAGCTTCACCCCAGCTAAACTATGCAATGTTGCTACATGAATTCGGTAGTGTGATCTACGAGAGTGTGATGATAGCGAATTTGGCACTGAGATTTACTAAGGCCAAAAAGATACTTAAGCTGCATGGAAAGGTAGTTCCAAAGTTCTACCGGATCAGTTGCCCTCGCTTTGGTGCTGGCCGGGTCCCAAGTACGCCGTCAGCGCTCGTTTGTTTCTGCGTGTTCGCCCATCGTTTTCTGCGCTGTTATTTTACGACCTCGTCAAGTGTAGGGTAGCAAACAGTACGAAAGTCTAATGAACTTTCTCTCACTCATCTCCCCTCCTTCACACCACACCTCTCTCTTTGGGTCCCTCAAGTATCTCCGGTTGAGGCCGCGGCCCCTTCACATGGCCAGGTGACTGCGCGTTCTCGTGGCCCACTGACCCAATGCGGTCGACCGGCCTTGTGGTTGCCTAGCATCGATCGCGTACGACGTGATCACGACCACTTTCATGTAAAGGCAACTCGCATGATGAAAGGAAAACGATAACTTGCTACCTTTCTCTACGTTTATTTTTTCATTATAATAATACGCTGCAGTTGTATATATTCGGTAGAATCGTACCGCGAATGCATAACTGCGTTTATTTATAAGTGGCGAAGTGGGACGCGATGAGGACTAAAGGAGCTACGGGCTCCTTGAAGCCGTTTCAACTTAGGCAGCAATGGAGGCGTATATGAAAAAGGGGCACTTATAAGGTATTTATGACACCGGCGCGTTTCGTGTTGAAGTGCGCGAGGTGCGACACACTCTTCCTTATTATACTTACGACCAAATGGAGGTAAAGTTACATTAAACTATTACATGAATGTATAAATAAAATGTAAATGAATAAATAAAGACAGCGCCAGCGTTCTTTGCAAACTTGAATGATAATACGTAGCATATTTATCATTCCTATAGCTAAAAGTTGTCCTCAGACGAGAAGGACGCCTTAAGTCGGAAACTCCAGTCCCGCAGCATCGCAACTATAAGTGAAAACAACTGGGTCATCCACATTCTTCTTTCCTGTCTGGTTGAAGAACCGCTTTATGAAAAATAAATTCTGAGATTTTTTTTTTCGCTGTGTTGGGTCGAGCAACAAATAACTAATATAGGAGGTGGTAATGTAAGTGCCGCATTTGATGATCACTTAGGAAAACGTTTTGCGACGTTTTGAGCTCAATGAGCTTACAATATTTCCTACTGGTATACCAATGAGTGTACAATGGAACGCCGGACACCGACGCCGGCTCTGAGGTATTCAGACTATGTCCGTGAAAGAGCTCGTTGTGAAACATATTTTTTCCAGAAGCAAAGGCAACCATGTAGCGGTTACAGAGTGACAAGACGACATTATGAAGGCGGCCCATAAAGAAACAACCCGATAGAAAGAGCGGACACTCCTGTCGGGTCCCTGCGGCTGAGCTACAGCGCTGCCTTCAGCGGCACGAGTGGCCGGTCAGACCCGATAACGTCTTTAGCGTAATTAAAGTTACAATTTTTTTCCCAACGATGCAATTTGAACCCGTACCCTCATTCGCCGAAGGCGAGTGTCCTTACCACTAGGCTACGCACACATGATGGCTATGCTTCCACAAAGAAAACATCTAAACCACATGAATGATCACCCTTTGTGCAAAACAAATGCAAAAAAACGAAACTTTCTAGTTAGACTTTACCGAGTTTTGTGGTAAAGCACTAAACGTTCTTAGCGGGCCATGATGTAGACGGTTGTGAAAAATTGCTCAAATAAATAAAGCATTTTCTTTGCAAAAATTTGATGACAAACATGGGTTTTCAAATGTCCTCTTAGGGCGGCTATTACATGTGTTGACAAAGGTGTAAAAGCGAGCGTGGGTGCGTCATCTGGAGTTTGGTAATATCTGTTTCCTCGGCTGTGAAAAAAGAATTGGCAGATCCCACGTACAGTGGGAATCGATGGTGTGCGAAGCACGAGTGATAAATGTTGATATGGCACTTTAAAATCAGCACGACGTTACGAGGTGGAGGTAAATGATGCCATACATGACTTTTGTAGCATGATTATCATATTTGGATGTGTCGTTTACCTTCGTCATCTATTCACAACACGTGATACCAAATTTCGAATATGTGGAGCCACTAAAACGGCCGCGAGCACGCTATGAGCGTTAAATGTTGGCATGTTGTTACGGGACACGCGTGTCATGATTATCATGTTTGCAACAGACATATATTTTGTCATCCACTGACGTCACTTAACACCGAATTTGGTATATGTGGAGCTAGTAAAACGGCCGTGAGCGCGTCATGAAGGGCCCAATATACTCCAATGTATCGTTGACGTGCGCGCACGCTGGGCACAGCGACGCAACTTTAGCAAAATGCGAGCACTTGATAGTCTGACGCCAGGCACGACCAGCATCCAGTGGCGCAGCCCGATGGCGACAGGCGTGATATGCGACATGCTGCATTCCGTGCCGATGCGCTACCTTTTTTTGTGACGGAGGGATGCTGGACGCGCCCAAACACGAATGCGTCAAAGCAACGCAGCGCGGCGCGCGCCCGCGAGTATATGGTAGGACCGGCGCCTGGCATGGCAACGCCGGCGTGACTCTACCAATTAAATGAACGCCGGTGAGCACGTGCACCGCGTCATGCCGAAATGTATTGGTGCCTTGACCTTGGCATGTAGTCATGTTCTCACATGACACGTATTTCATTATTATTATGTCTGCACCAGTCACATACCTTCGTCGTCCATTGACGTCACGTAATGCAAAATTTGGCACATGTCAATCTAGCTAAACGGCCGCGAACCCGTCATGAGCTTAGCATGTAGTCATGAAGTTACATGACTCGTATCTCATGTTAACCATGTTTGCACCAGTATCATACTTTCGTCATCAATTCACGTCCCGTAATACAAAATTTGGTATATGTGAGGCTAGCAAAACGACCGTGAGCGCATCATGAGCGTGGCATGTAGTCATGTTGTTACATGACACGCATGTCATGATTTTCATTTTAGGGTCTGTCGCTTGTGTTCGCCATGAAATCATGTCATACTGTACCAGTTTAGCAACATGCCATGTGAACGAAACCACCACAAGAGCTGCAGGACCATGAAATGTAAGTCATGACAATAATGACATACATGTCATGATTTTAATGCTATGACTAGTTAAATATGTTCTTCATAGAGTCTTGTTGTGCCATACAGGGTTTGGTATTGATACCATTTTCGAAACGGCCAGGAGAGCTAGAAGTCGTAAGTGGATAGATAGATAGATAGATAGATAGATAGATAGATAGATAGATAGATAGATAGATAGATAGATAGATAGATAGATAGATAGATAGATAGATAGATAGATAGATAGATAGATACGATCGAAGTCGGCAAAGTTAGCTAAGAAATCCTTCGCATTTAAAAGCTCGAGTGGCCGTTCCTTATATAGCATATTTCTCTATGGGCGGCCGGCGGGGCCGGGACAGTCTCGCCACTTTATTTCTCGAGTAAAGCATAAAGGCGGCGGCTGCCAGCATCCGACACGCTCGGCGCGTGAACCCGTTCTGTTGCTCGCGCAGCTCGAGCTAGGCATGCGCTGCTTGAGAGGCGCGACGCGGTGGCTAAGAAACGATGCTGATGATGAATCATGATAATGATGGCGCTACAACGGTATACACTCTTAGGAAAAAGGAAAAAAGAAAGAGTATGTGTGATACCTTCCGGGTGGTCCTGACTTGCCACGTTTTTGACTCTCTTTAAGGAGTCCCGTTAACACTCTTGCGGATCACACGACTCTACGAAGGGAGTGTTATGACTCTGAAGGAGAGCTGACGTACCTCTTCAGGGAGATTATTAGGCAGAACTATTCGCAACTTTCATAGATGGTCGCGTCGCCATACGACATCCGCCGCAACTGTCGTTTGGGGGATCCCAATGCAGCCAGCTCATGTCATCGTTCAGTTGGCCTCACTTTGGCGGCTCGCTGGTGCTTTAAATTTTGTCGCTGGCAATTTCCACTATGGTTATTGTGAAGTCATACAGTTACTGCGAGTCGTAGTAGCAATGATTTAATCTTTATTGTTTGCTTTGCTGAGCTAGAAGAATCATTAAATATGTTGGACGCCGCTGTGCAGACGCCATGCACTGAAAGGTGAGGTTCCCTGCTTTGCACGAGCACAGCCGCTTGGTCTTCCCCGGCCATGGCACGAGCATCGTTCACAAAGCTGTACGCCACAGCAGACGATGTGCCCGGCGTTCGAAACTTCTTTTCCATCAATATACGCCGCACACGCGTTTCTCAACACACAGTGTGGGATATAATACATGCTAGAGTCAATGACCTTCTCATCAAAGCCTTGACAACACGGTGGTTGCAGCCGAAAATAATACACAGGTCGAAGTTACGGGCACACCAGTGGCGGCTTTCGGCGCGCCGGCTGCACGATCCCCCAAATGACAGCCATGTTGGGCTTGCACCAGTGCCCTCTCTAGGCGGTAAAAGTTGCGAATAAAAAAAGTCAAAGAAAACCAGTTTCAGAGTGCAATAAAATGACGTCCTATCATGTTACATAGAAAAAAGAACCTTACTGAAAAAAAAAAGGACGCCTTCTTCAAGTGGAAGACCCCGCAACCTATCTGTACAGGGACCGGGTTTTACGGGATGTCATCACAGATTGCATCGCAGGGGAAACAATGTGACGCGGAACCCGAGCCTTGCGCGCTGACGATTCAGGATGTTTGTGTTCGAGCTAACGAACTCGTTTATGTGGAAGATGTCTGCCGTGCACGGATTGTTTACGTGAGCCATGGGCAGCCTCTGCTATCACGCGCGGAACAACTTTGGTCGGTGTGTCAATAAAGCGAGTGCGCATTACCGAAGGGAAACCTTAGAAGCCTCGAAAATGTCAGTATTCTAACCTAAAAATATTTACATGTTGACAGGATTTTCGCTGAGTTGAAGGTGATCTGCACGGCAATGGGAAAGATAAGCATGTAGGAATAGCTAGCTGGTTTTTTCAGCAGTTTAGTCTCTTCCATAGATCGACACTGTTTTTTGTATAAGCCACATCGGTAACAGCACTACAGTTGCTGAATGCGCCACTGAACAGGATGAACTAGTTAGCTCGTTGTTACGAGCACACAAGGTCAAGCATAACTGTATATTTGACAACCAGTTATGTTTTTATGCTTTATTCTCAATTTAAGGGATTTACTTGTGCTTTAATTTTGTAGGAAGATGCTTTTACTCTTCCCTGGAATGCGTGATGAAAACAAAACTATACAGTTTATTGAATGACCCACCATTTCTCGGAGAGACATAAGCAATGAGTCCACTGGTAAGTTGAAGATAACCGCGAATTGCCGCGTAAACAAACGCACATAGGGAACGTGACGAAAGCATCTTGAAACAGTAGAGAAAAATATTTCATGTTTTGTGCGTCATTGTAACGCTGTAATGAAGAGAACCATTATACTAAGATAGACGGCACCATCACCCCAATCTACAGTAACAGCCTTATCTGTCTTTTAGAAGTTAACCGCACAAATAAAATACTTTTTACAAGTTTGCTAGAATGCTGCAGTCATCATAACACTGACGCTGGGCGTACACTGTACTTTTCTGACACCGGCAGTTTACAGCATCCTTATCTTTCATCACTAAATTTAGCATCGAGTGACGAAATAACGTATGACGACCTCTAACACTGTGTTGAAATGTTCGACCTTGTCAAAGCAACAGAACTTTATGTTAGGCCGAAATGATAGCACTAAGAGCAGCCCTTAGCAGAAGAGCGAGCGAAAGAGACAACTCAACTCACGTGCCAGCGCCTGTTTGCTCTTTATTAGCTTACTGCAATGACTTGCACCATTCTGTTGCGAATATTCACACTAATTTTGTGCAGGTTTTTATAGAGGCCAATAAAGAAAATGCAGCTGAGTTGTCAGAAGAGCTGATACTATCATTAGTGAGCAATCGTGATAACAACGAATTTTCCAGCCTGGCCCGTGCAAGATAGGAAGATAAGGTCTGCGGGATTTTCAAATGTGTTGAAACAGGGACCGTGTTTTATCTCTAAGCACGTCATCCGCGTATCACCAGAGCATCGGAGATCCCTCAGTTCTTTGGACGTTCAAGGACGAAACCTTCACATTTAGGCGCCTTTTATGACTTTTATTCCCAACACAAACGTGGTAGGCTGTATTCCGCCCTTATCACGCGATAAGACAGCCTATTGATAGCGAAGGCGTCCAGGGTCATTAGCGTCCCAGAAACTATACTATAGTGCTACTGCGCGTGGGTAATTTTTATAGCTGATCGCTTATATAAGAGAAATTATTGAGCAACCATGCTTGCTCACTCTGCTTCAAAGTGGGGCGTTCATGTGTGTTCTGAACTGCAAGAAATAGAGAGGAGCAGAAGATAAGAAGCTAAGACAAGCCTGTACAAGCGCTCAATTACAGCATCCAAAGTCTAAGAATCATTGTACTAAGTATTATATGGTATTGAGTACCAACTAGCTCGAACCACCTCAGTGTCAAGTTAAGGAAGTAGGTGTAAGGTTGGGAGAACTAAATGCGCTATTTGTTTATGATGAACTAACCAAGCATGTGCTCGCCTGTTCTTTATCTATCTATCTATCTATCTATCTATCTATCTATCTATCTATCTATCTATCTATCTATCTATCTATCTATCTATCTATCTATCTATCTATCTATCTATCTATCTATCTATCTATCTATCTATCTATCTATCTATCTATCTATCTATCTATCTATCTATCTATCTATCTATCTATCTATCTATCTATCTATCTATCTATCTATCTATCTATCTATCTATCTATCTATCTATCTATCTATCCAGTACTTATTCAGCATTTACGATTACAATTTCCGCATGCTAATAGAAAGCGGTGGTTAACTTTTGTGTAGGAAGCAGTGCTTCTCTATAATACTATATTGTAAGATTAAGGGCTGTAAATGGTGGGTGACCTTAGAAAAATCTGTCTTTCGAGCAGTGCAGACATAAAGAAAAATATTGTTTGTTGTGGTAATCTACATTTCCCAGAGCGAAAATGAGAAAGCTTGAAAATTACAAGAAGGTTCGATTAGCACAAGGTCACTTATCTTTTTTTCTGGCTTTTAGATAGGCTTGTTCCTTCGTTTCTCTGTTATCGTTCCTTTTTTCGGCTTCTACTCCCCCTTTACGTGCAGGTTAGTAAACAAGTTGCTCGTATCTGGTTAAGTTACCCGCCATTCATCATTTTCTCTAGGTAGATGCATCAAATTCGACTCCATGGTATTTAAAAAAAACTTCAAGTCCGACCCCACTCCACGGTAAGTCGGCTTTGAGATCAACATCAACGTGGCTATACTAATTTCCTATCGCATTTAAAGATTTGACGTTTAACGACTGCTAGTCCGCCTCTTCCCCGTAGAACACTGAAGGCCCCATTTATCACGCAACGAGACACAATACCGCCTGTGACCCTACTTGCCTCGCGTCTCCTGTAAGCTCCTGGAAGTCCGCTTCAATACATATCTTTCTTTCTTGCTTCATTGTGTCTTCTTCTTACGGTTCTCAAGAGATTCTATTTATCAAAATCGAGATCGGAAAGTTCTTGCAACGAATAAAAAAACTGGCATTGCAGCAATCTTCCAGGGAAACGGGGTCATTGAGGAAATATGACGGGCAGAGGAAGCAAAAGGTGGGGAGGAGGGCGATTGTGAGAAGAAGAGAAGGCGGAGGAAGAAGCGGTGCCAGGGTAGCATCAGACAAAGATGCCAGCAACCGGCGGCCTTCGATGACGCGCCGGTCAACCTCGCTGCTCAGACGACGGCGGCCCTTTTTGTCTTCGATCCACATTCTCCCCTACTTGTAGAAGCCTGCTTAGCACGCCGCCGTCCCAGATGCCATAACTGCAACCATTCTCCTTGGTGGTGCCTCCATATTAATCTCTGCAGAAGTAAGGGCTGTCTGTTTCGCTGCAGGAGAGAAGGCTCTTAGAGGAGGGTGAATCGGAAGTCTCTCAAGTGGCCTTCTATGCGGACAACTTTTACTCTTCTTTTTGCATAAGCGCTTTCGAGACTGCCCTGGCTCATTACTCTGGGAATACGAAAAGAATTGGGGACCCGGTGCGTGTATATTGATAATGGCTTGTGGGACCGCTTTACTTTATTCTCGATTTAATGGTCACTGACGCAGCACTAGTTTCTTGTCGGGGCACTGTGATTTTGGAAATGACCCTGTTGGGTCGATGACCATTTTCACATAACACATGGACGTTATCAATTAAAAAAAAAGGGAGGAGACTGTGTGTGGTAAGAACATAAAGCGGCCGTTCTTTTGTTTCTGGGAGCCTTCTTTGTAATCGAGCATGATGTAAAAAGCTAGCTGCGAGTAATGTAGACACACCGATGTTGTCAGTTTGTTCTAACAGAGAGCTGGCATTGCGAACTCGGAGTTTTTTCTCAGTATTTAGTACGTGAATTTAGTAGTGATACCCTTTCGACATTTCCATCGGAAACTACTATGGTGTAAATATCGATCATTTTTTACTACTGCCAGAAGGGGTGCCGATAGCGGAAAGTACCGATTGCGCAGATCGTCTTTCGAAGCGTCCTCGTGGTTGCTGAAGTAATTGCTGCGCGTTATCTATGCATTGTGCAAAGAAACGACTTTGGTCTTTATAAGACTTGATAACGCGACGCTGATGCTCAGATAAATGGTCTTTCAATACAGCTGCTTTAAACGTGATCTTCACAGAAAAAAAAAGGCTGTATTGCTTTGTGTCATCGCCCTCACCACTGTCTCAATTATCAGTGAAAGTTTCTTGAGCGGACAGTGGGAATTAGAGGCCTTGTGAAGTGCCCCGGTGAAGACGCATCTGTTCTTTACAAATTAGGTTCTCTAAAGTTATCTCGCATAAGTTTTCGCTTAAGCGGGTGCTATTACAGCGTTTCATTGTGCAAATGACCGAATCAAAGTTTATTGCTTCCTTTTCGGCACAAGCTATATGTTTTCTTGTCATTTTGCAGCAGTCTTCAGCTTTCACAGTTTTATACTGCTGAGAGAGGGTTATTCTTGTGTTCGTAACTAATTACAAATAATGACGTTCATCATTTTACTTTAATTAGTATGCTAGCTTCAGTCTGCGTTCGTGGGTGGCTAATTCACTGGCTGTATCGAGTACATAAGAAAGTAAGGATCACGCAGCGCTGGTGACGTTGTTACATCGATTACGAACAAAATACCACCGTCATTGGCCTTACGCAGAGTCTTCGCCAACAAGAAATAGAAAACTCTAAGCACTCACGTAGTATTTTAACTGTGCACGTTCGCACCCCCCCTTTTTGTTTTGCGAGCCACTTGTTTTATTTGTGATTACTTATCGCTAATCTCGCGCTAACCATAAAAAAATACCACAGTGGGAAATTATGTTGTTCTTGAATGTTCTCATAATCAAGGCATAGAGTATTTAGCTCGTGTGCGGGGTCCAAACCTCCTTGGCCCTGTCTCGCAGATGTTTAGTGAGCGCAGATGTTGCAGCGAAGTATGCCTGACAACAACAAAGGCTGAAACGCCTTGACAATTATTTCATTGTTGCAGCGACAAATGCGTGTGTCTGGATAACATTGGTCAATATTCAGGCTAGAGTATACGCAATCATGAGTGGTGTAACTCTAATCTGATCATCCTGTCTGACACGATCGGCTCGTGTGGTCTTCGGCACTGTGGGACGTATGCTTTCGATTCTTGAATACCTAGCTAAGTAACAAGGAAAGTAGCTAGCTAAATGATAATAATGTGTAGTAGGCAGCTTTTCCTATCATTTAGTTAGCGTTCTTCAATATAGAGCATTGCCGACTATCGGGTTGTCGAACTGAACCCTTTATGTAATGTCACACTCAGCACCACGGTGCTTTGAGCGGCCTGTTACTTTCTCAACTCATTAGTTTTCTGCGTTGTGGCATGCAGAATGCCACATAAAGTAAACGTTCCACACATTACCTAAAAATGTGAGCTAGCCCTCCTTGCTTGTTTCAGTTGGAATCAATGGTTCACAGTTGACACCAATTGTCCTTGTGAGACACAAGGGAACCTCCTCGAGTAGTTGGGCCTACTGATATTCCATAAGGCTGGTGAAAAAGAAGGAGCGAAACACTTGGCTCATTTCCTGCCGCACCCCCTCACAAGTAAACATGTATTCAAGAGAAAACAGGCGGTCCAGACTCTATAACTTAGATTGGAAAAAAAAAGGCTGTAACATGACCTTTCTTTTCATAGGCGTTGGACTATCGACAACACTTGAACGTTATGTTTAAAGTAGTTGTACACATGTTCACGCTTACCTCTACGTGACATCAGTAAGAGTGAAGGTCGTTCTGTGTGGACTAATAGTTCCTGCAAGTGAAAAGTTGTGTTTGTTCAGTTTGCTTAATAGTGCGCGGAGTGTTGGAGTAGCTTGCGAAACATCGGTGTTGTCCTGTACTGTCCGTCCGTAAATTTTGCATGCCCGCACCAGCTCTCTTATTTTCATCTACTCTTCGTCGCTCTCACCTGTGATTGATGCACTTCCTCGGCAGCAGAGAAAGTAGAACGCGACTAGGCACGTTACTATTTGGGTTAATAGATAGGCTATGGTGGGCGAGTGGCTCAGGAAATAAAATAGTATGAAGATGCATGGGTACGTGTAAAGGCAGAGTTCGGCGCAAGCAGTGGCCTTGTGTAGCACGTGTAGCAGACAATTTCAGAACCTGATTCTTCGTCGACGTTCTGTTTGTCGGAACAGTGTTTGTAAAAGTCAAGTCGGCATTTTTCGGCAATTGCGTAGTGAGATACGTTTTCCCTTACGATTTCGCCTTTGGATGATCGTCTCAGGTAACTACGCATTTCATTCAGAAAGAGATGGGGCCAAATTGCATAAAAACACCTAACACCAGTATTTATAACTGATACGTGGGCCATAAAGAACAGCTGATGATCAATATGGTGATGATGATGATGATATTTGGAACTTCGGCACCTACCCACTCAGGGAAATCGACCAAGAGTTGGGTGGACCATACAGACTAAATATATGATTACTATTCTATTATATTATTTTTTATTTCACATTACTGCAGGCCCTTCTCCAGCCCATGCAGGAGTTGTCTGGAAAAAAAAGCATCCATACAGAACAATACCATATATACATCGAAATACGTGTGAGCACATTCAAATGACAAGGAATGTAAACATCATGCAGTAAACAAGGTACAAACAGCAAACAGTATTATAATATCTATGCATGTTGAGTGGGTAGAGGTGGAAATTTTGTAAGAGCCCAAAAAAGTTTAAGCTGAAAATTTTATTGTAACGTTAACTATGAGGGATTCCAATTTCAGCTTGCCCAATTTCGCGTAACCTCCCAATGACCGAAGGTCTTTTGACTAGGTTGACAGAATGAACAGCTATTACTGGTTGATAATCTACGAAATCTACTTGAGTCACTTATCAACTTTTCTACAGCTTTGAAAATATTCCTGTCCGCGTGTCCCAGTGCGGAGGCCCCACATTTCATTCTGCAAGGGAACTGAAGGTGCAGAAAATCCGGTGATCATCCGAGACTTGAAGTAAGCTCCGATAATGGAAGCTTTCTGAGTGACAACTGCCATAACTTGAAGGAGATGCAGAAGTGGACCTGCCAGAAAAGCTTTTACCAGAGAGTACGAAATTTATTTGTCTCCCGCCACCTGAATTAATCGCAGGTGTTGCACCTGGTGAGGAAGAAGTAATTTCAATATTCTTAGAATATCCGAATCGGTTCGAGCAGTTAGTGCCGAGCTTCATGACAACGAATCTGTAACTATAGCTACAAAAGTTAGGGATAAAGGAATCTTACGTAGAAGGGTGAATTCAGCCACCTGTTTTAGGGTGGGGGGGTGGGGGCGGTCACCTAAGTAACACAGGAGAGGGCGAATAGGTCAGGACTTTTTATTTTTACTAGCATAAAAACCTTTTCATAGCAGAGTCTTAACGTGTGTTCAGAGTTATTTCACTAATTTGTCCTAATTGGTAATAGGAGGTGAACTACGACCACTGAAGTGAGGAGGGTGCTGAAACAGACCTAAGGGGGTGTGATCGCCGTTTCTGCCTCCTCTCTAAACCCACCAACGCTTATGTGGGGTTAAAGCAAGTGCTAAGAACTCAGCCAAAGGTATTTTTGTATAATCAGGAAGCCTAACAGAAAATGACCAGTTCAGTTGTGTAAGAAAAATTGTCCACCCGGCTTTTCTTCACACTACGAAGCATCAATTACAATCAAAATCATCAAAGCAATCTGATTTAAGTGATCCAGAAAAATTCCGTTTAGCAGAATACTAGGTTCTATTTTCCCATTCTTATTAAATATATCGTCTCTTATGCGGCTAATTCACGAAACCTGTCCCTCATAGTCACTATATTGTTCCGTCTTATCTGCAACGAATCTAATAGCTGCTGGGTAAAGTTTACCTGAGGGGTATGAAACCGAGGCCATGTTAGTTAAAAAAAACAGAGCTACATTTCTGGTAAATATATATTCTGCTCGTCTTACCATTGATTCATAGACTCTGAATGTATTTGAACTGTTAGTAAATTCGAATCTAACAGGCGAAGAAGGGATTCTTAATTTTCTATGTAAAATAGATTTTGCTACAATTTTGGTAGCAGAAGGCGCCACCGAACTGCTTAGCACTCAAGTAGAACTAATGGACGTAACTTCAATGCTGGTACGCCAGAAAATAAGACACATTCAAACTACCGTATAGAGCATATGTACATCTGGTGATTCATTATCAATGTGTCTATCCGCATGCCCCAGCAACTATTACTAATCCTTCTGAGTAGGCATATCGCACCCTACACTATGGTCACTGTATGTTCAATATGCGTACGCCAGTTGAGCTTTCCATCATGCATAACTTCGAGGTATTTGACTGTTTGTACTTGGGGAATGTCGGCTTGGTGGAATGAGAGTTATGTATTTATATTGTCTCATGGGAAGAACGTCAGAACTGCACACTTCTGTACATTATTAGTAAAACAAATACTGTCTAGCCAAACTTGCAATGTAGATAATTATTCTATGAAAAAGGTATAAAGTGATTGATTGTCATCCGCAGAAACAAACAATGCTATCTCATCCACGTAAACATACGTGTGACTCTTTTTTGAAGAGGAATGGAGCTAAGCAAGGTATTATTTGGTAGCGGGACAAAACCACTCCTTGGGGAACACCGCATGTCTGTTTGAATTTATCCGTTGATATCTCGCCCGGTACACAGTAAACCTCCATGTTCAGCAAGAACTCAGTAATTCATACAATAAAATAGTCAGTCAGGCAAGCCTATCTCTCTCGTCCTTTCTGCAGAAATTTGGTATTCGACAATATAGTAGGCTTTACAGATATTTAACGTAACTAATGCTGCATACTGTTTCTGCCGCCGTGCTAGCTGGATTCTGCAGTGCTCTCGAAATCTGCGTGTGCACACCCACGAAAACTAATTTAACAGAGCTTAGTTCTATATATTAACAGTAAGAAATTCGGTTGCGGGAGCGTTAATTATTCTCTCAATTAATTTTACAAAATTGAATGTTAGCTGAATAGGGCAAAAGTTAACCCTTTGCTCTTATCTTTAAGCAGGAGGATTACTTTTGAAATACATCCCCCACTGGAGGAATTCAAGAGTTTTCTGTAGAGTAATTTACGGTATCGAATATCACAATGGGACTAATGATTGCAAGATACCGCAGAGTCATCAATATATTCTCATGCTCAATGAGCTCTGAGATGGGGATAGGTCGTCCAAGACCACGACATGCAAAAATCATGTGTCAATGTCTCGCAAACATGTAGCTCTTCTGGGTTTTTCTTTCTAGTTTAAAGGGCTTCAGTGCCAGGAGCACAGTAGTGAAAAACAAACGAGCCTGAAAGTCATTACCATCGCAGAATGTTTATCCTCAACCACTCCGTGACTTCGTTCCTCGCACGTGTAGCGCATTC
This sequence comes from Rhipicephalus microplus, assembly GCF_013339725.1. Lineage (NCBI taxonomy): Eukaryota > Metazoa > Arthropoda > Arachnida > Ixodida > Ixodidae > Rhipicephalus > Rhipicephalus microplus. Next base: position 21,007 of record NW_023607215.1, read on the forward strand.
GCAATTGTTCACCCCACTCGCATGCATTGAAAACGAAAACTGGTTCGGAGTATTAAAGACACGCCGTATATAATTAAACACTACCACACACAAACAAAGCACTCAGATGTCTGTGAAATGGTGGAGAAATCCTAGAAGTAAACAAAATTCGTTGCCAACTGAATGAAGCATGTACAAGACTCTACCCCCTACGATACACCGGGAAAGTAATAAAAGTGGCGTGCGACGCTGGGCCGAGAAATTAAAGGAAACAAGCATTGCGGGAAGTGGGAAAGCCTATGTGCAAACGAACGTCTTCGAGAAGGAAAGTAAAGAGTAAATCAAAGAGGATACAGATGTGGGGGAAATGAAGCACTGACCCTCGGCCACGTTGAAAGCGGGCAGCTTTCAGCCGCACGGGCCATTAAGGCACGGCAATTATATTCCGTTGCAATATGCCACCCGTTTCAGAAGATCAGTTATCTTGTGAAAATACATGTCGCGGAATGGTGACGTACAAAACCAATGGGCCATTTTTCATACTCCTGGCATGCTTTCTTATTTGTTCTCTTGAGAAATGTCGCTGTCTGTGGATTGTGTACAAATTTATTTGAATCTGACTCTGCTGCGGTGAAAAATGCTTCTTGGATTTCCATTGTAGAAGAAGGAAGACAATATTTCCTACAGTCGGGATTTCGAGGGTACAAGTGTTCACTTTGCTAGCCTCCGTATCTGTACTCAGCAAGTTTGGTGTTTTAGAACTTGCGTACATGTTTATATTTGTTATCCCCAAGGTTGAGCGGGACATTAGAGGTTCCTGACAGAGAAGGTTACTCTGTATGATTTTTTCTAAATGTATTCATGAGTAATTGTGTTGCTCTAAAAGGGTGAATGGGGATATGAAGTAAATATAAAGCAGATTTTTCTTACAGTGCTTGCAGGTTCGATTCGGAAAATCATTGGGAAAATGGTGCCTTCTTATATACAAAATTGGCAGATCCCACGTACAGTGGGAACCAATGATATGCAAAGAACGAATGAGGAAGGTTCATATGTCACTTTAATATCAGCACAACGTTACGAGGTGGAGGTAAATTGTGCCGTACGTAACTTCCATCTCATGATTGTCATATTTGATCGTTTCATTTACGTTTGTCATCCATTCCCGTAACTTGATACCAAATTTGGTATACTTGGAGCTAGCTAAACTGCCGCGAGCCTGCTGTGATTGTAGTGTGCAGTCATGTTGTATATAATAGGCCTATCATTACTATTATGTTTGGACCTGTCATTTACATTCGTCGTTCATTCACGTCACATAATAGCAAATTTGGTGTATGTGGAGCTATTGTAACGGTTGCGAGCACACTATGAGCGCAGCATGTAGTCATGGTTTACATGACACGCATATCATAATTGTCATGTTTGGACAAGACATTTACCTTCGTGGTTTATTCACGTCACGTGATATGAAGTTTGGTAAATGTGGAGCTAGTGAAACGGCCGCCAGCGCATCATGAGCATGGTATGTTGTCATGTTATTATATGGCACGCGTCTCATCATTATCATGCTTGCAGCAGTCAATTATCTTCGTTATCAATTGCCGTCACGTAACACCAAATTTGGTATATGTAGAGCTAGCGAAACGGCCGCGAGCGCATCATGAACGGCCAAATAAACTCCGACGTAACGTTGACGATCGCACACGCTGGGCGCAGTGACGCTGCGCTAGCAAAACGGACGCCAGGTGCAACCGGCGCGACCAGCGTCCGTGCCGCATTTCGCGCCCATGACGTTACCCAGCTCTACCAAAACAACACTGCATCTGCATTTCCACGTGATGGAGGGACGCCGGGCGCGCTCAAACGCGCATGCGTCAAAGCAACCCAGCGTGGCGCGCGCCTGCAAGTATATGACAGGCAGATCGGCGCCTGGCGTGGCATCGCCCGCGTGACGCAACTAGATCAAGGGGCTTTAGACGCGACGAAACAAATGCTGGCGCGGACGCCTGCCGAGTGACGTCGAAGTGTATTGGCACCTTGAGTGTGGCATGCAGTCATGTTGTTACATGACAGGCAACTCATGAATATCATGTTTGCACCAGTCACACACCTTCGTCATCCATTCACGTCACGTGATACCAAATTTAGCATATGTGAAGCTAGCGAATCCGCCACAAGCGCATCATGAATGTGACATGTAGGCATGTTGTTACATGACACGCATGTCAATGATTATCATGTTTAGACCTGTCCTCTACCGATGTCGTCCGTCCGTGTCAGCGGAATACATAATTTGTATAAGTGAGCTAATTGAAACGGCCTGAAAGTCATTACCATCGCAAAATATTTATCCTCAACCATCCCGTGACTTCGTTTCTTGCACGTGTAGCGCATTCGAAATTGTTCACCCCACACGCCTGCATTGAAAACGAAAACTGGTTCGGAGTATTAAAGACACGCCTTATATAATTAAACACTGCCACACACAAACAAAGCACTCAGATGTCCGTGAAATGGTGGAGAAAGCCTAGAAGTAAACAAAATTCGTTGCCAACTGAATGCAGCTTCTACAAGGCTCTACCCGCTACGATACACCGGGAAAGTAATAAGAGTGGCGTGCTACGCTGGGCCGAGAAATTAAAGGAAACAAGCATTGCGGGAAGTGGGAAAGCTAATGTGTAAACGATCGTCTTCGAGAAGGAAAGTAAAGAGTAAATCAAAGAGGATACAGATGTAGGGGAAACAAAGCACTGATCCCCGGCCACGTTGAAAGCGGGCAGCTTTCAGCCGCACGGGCCATTAAGGCTCGGCAATCATATTCCGTTGCAATATGCCGCCCGTTCCAGAAGAGCGGTTACCTTGTGAAAATACATGTCGCGGGACGGTGACGTACAAAACCAGTGGGCAATTTTTCATACTGCTAGCATGCTTTGTTCTTTGTTTCTTTCGTAAATGTCACTGTCTGTGGATTGTGTACAAATTTATTTGAATCCGACTCCGCTGCGGTGAACAATGCTTCTTGGATTTCCATTGTAGAAGAAGGAAGGCAAGATTTCGTACAGTCGGTATTGCGAGTCTACAAGTGTTCACTTTGCTAGCCTCCTTATCTGTACTCACAAATTTTGTGTTTTAAAACTTGCGTGCATGTTTATATTTGTTATCTCCAAGGTTGTGCGGAACATTAGAGGCTTCTGACAGCGGAGGTTACTCTGTATGATTTTTAGAGGTATTCGTGTGTAGTTGTGTTGCTCTAAAAAGGTGAATTGTGATATGAAGTAAGAAACGCACAGTCTTGTTACAGTGATCGCAGGCTCCAATCGGGAAATAATCGGGAAAAGGATGCCCTTTAATATAAAAAGAACTCTTTAAAACGTTTCAAGTATCCTAGGTCTGTCTCCTAGACGTCTTGACAATCGTTGCGCTGGAAGACATGCGACCAAAAAGGAATACGGCGGAAATCGGCTACATTTTGTCGGCGTTCTTTCTCTAACAAATTCCACAGTTTTGTGTTGGCTGTCTTCCCTGCATGGTCACTAACGCTACTTAACCACAGGGACGTACTGCTGGGGTGGATTGAGACTATATAGTACAGAAACGCGCACACACATAACGTCATAGCGCAGTAAGGCTGTTTTGGGTGGTATAAGCCATCACACTCTACATTGTGCAAGTTTGTTGCCCTTAGGAATTTCAGCAGAGAAGCTGCATATGGTTATCGGAGAAAGAAATATTTGTGCGTTCTATGTGCGCAAATTGGACAACTCACACTACTCTCTGGTGGTTCACACAAAAAAAGTAAATACAAGAGTGCAAACGCCAGTAAAAATTTGTGGACAGAGGTTAGCAATAAGTTAAAAATGCTTTCATGAACCGTGAAGATTAACACGGGGATAAACACCGACGCCTCAATTTGAGCTGCGCTGACTGAAAATCTGTGCGGAGTTTTATGGTGGTGATTTGTTTTGTAATTCTTCCAAGTGCAGTTACGGTTTCCCTTTTCTTAGTGATAACCTTGAGGAGACAAGTTACGATACAGATAAGAATATTTCATAAGAGAGCGTGTTGTTTGTTACTTTTGCCAAATAACTTAAAAAAAGAAACATGCACAACACCGCCAACTGAGGTTTCCACATCCTTCACCGCCTTACGAACCTGGAACTTTGGCCGATGGCTGGGGGATCAGAGCATTGCATTGTGTGCAAACACTTCAAGCTCCCGTTACTAGGCTGAAAATGAGGAAATACTTTTTTCGTCGTTAGCTAAACACGCATGACTTGCATTGAACTGCCCTTAAGCTCTATAAAAACTGGTTTAAGGTTTTTTTCGTATCACAATACCCAATTAACATGGATTGAGAAACGATTCCTTTCGCCTATGCGCAATGGTGCATTAACTCTATAACGGTGTAGTCTTTACAGCTTCGATAATAACCCTTTGTGAGAAAATATTCTTCTGTTGAATGACTGACTTAGCATTTCCAGGAGGCATTGGTAAACAAATTTCTTGTGCTTCCTGCAAAGACGTTGTTGGGGGTGAGATTTCGTAGATTTGGAACCCGCTACATAAACCGCGTGCAGTGCAAGGACTTAAGCGATTGGAACGCAATCCATCCTATGATAGAATATGATCGACTTAGGCCGACTCTCTAATATGGCCATTAAAGGTCTGTTAACTACACATTTGTTATACATATAATAGAAAGAAAGTTTTCTATGTCCGCGCAACCTCTTATCTGCCTTGTAAGTGCTTCAATGTCAATCGCGAAGCTTTTGCATGTTCTTTCATTCGCATTTTTCTAGTTCAGGATAGCCAGACAGTCTAAAGAGGGGCTAACCTGCCTATGTTTGCACTTGTTGCTTCTATTCTTTTCTCGACAACCTAGAAACTAGAGAATTGTAAAAGCAAATGATTCTCATAGAGAATCTTTTCGAGGGCCTAGAATGGTTCCCAAATAGGTCTCAAGTCTTTTACTAGCACGTATTTAGAAGCACTGAACTGACAGATACATAGTTAAGGCTCATCATTAGGAGTATAAAAGCACCCAAAAAAGAGAAGAAGGTGTTTAATGAAGAGAAGAGGAGATGTCGGCCTGGAAAGCGGTTTTATAGCCTGCTACTTCTCATCAGGTATAAGGCATAGATTTTCTCACAAAAACACCGAGAGGAAAAAGTGGGTACACCCCCTATGCCAATTTCTTCAGGGCGTTCGAGTGCTGGGAATGATGGTATATGCGTCTGCGAGGCTTCTGTTGACTGATGTTGAGCGTGGATTCGGCTCAAAAGTTAATACATCTGCGCAAATATAGCTTTTCTAAAATGAAAAGTTTATAACTGAATCTCATCCACGCGTATTATGTTATAAAATAAGAGTCCACTCACCTTGATGGCGTGACCAAATGGCGTAAAAAAATAATAAACAGACGACATAACGTGACAGAGAGAACTCTTGCTCTGTCCTATGCCTGCCACGTTTAGTGCCGTTGGTTACTTCTTACGTTTCGTAAAACCGTACACCCACAGAGAAGGTTCAAGTGTTAAATAAAACACGTTTCTGTGCAATGACAAAAAATAAATAATTCATTACTTGCTCTTTTAGAAAGAAATCCCACATATTAATGTGAAGCCCGACGCGTCTCCGAGGTAGACAAATCCGAGTCAACTTCGACGTTCACATATCCCGGCATTCCCTTGAATCTTGCAGCTTACTAGCGCCAGATTTCCTTTTAGGAAAAGGGAAAGAAAGAGAAAAAGGAGGGCAGGGTGAGGATTGGGCTATATAAAGGCACGTATAATATTACCCGTAAACATGCACTCTCTTCAGAAGGGCCCATATATAGCGCCCTAAGTGTTGCAAACATGTGGGGCAGTACCTTACGTTGAAGAGCGGAATGAATCCACCGCCATTAAGTCCACCGCTACATAAATATAACCGCAGTATCTTCAAAGCAGCGCTTACGACACGCTATACAGAGCAAACCATAGCGATATGAAAAGCCACACGTCGGCTATACAGGCAGAGAAACACATGGATTAAGTACTGTTCATAAACATTGCGGTGATTATCTCAGGGCACATTAACGCACTAAGCTGTCGAGTGAGCGTGCACATTAATGTGACTTACGTGAGCAAGCTAAACATAGCCCAGCACCGGTTTCGCAGCTAAGCATGGGCGCAACGCCTCTGCGATTATTTATCGCTTAGGTAGGTGCTGTTCACATTTATGACTAAAAAACAAAAAAAAAACATGAGATTCAACAGTGCATCATTGCCGAATACAAACATTGCAGGTAGGCTCATGGGACAAACTGCTACAAGGGACAAGGGAATCCACATATGGCCAAGCCGGAGGCCCACAGAACCAATGCAGCGAGCTGTTTTTCTTTCTTCTTTTTTGCCTCCGGGAGGCTGCGCAGCATTTGCAGACCAGGTCGTTGGCGCCGCTTTGCAACACCCTGTTCCGTCTGGCGCCTGTCCCGCCACCGCGGCCGTCCACGTTTTATTGTAGCTTGTTCCCGGGCGCCTGCTGTATAGTTCATTACGGGGGCGTGTCCTTGCGGGGCGATGGTTGTTTTCTTCCGTGGACCCTGATGCGCAGGCTCGCCAATCACGGAACAATGCCCCGCAGGTACCGCTGCCCTTTCTGACGGTACTTATCGTTGCGACCCAAGCCTGTTGTACATTTCTCTCTTACTATTCTTTGCAGTGAATCTGTCCTGTGTCGCAACAGCCATGTGTTGGGAAGACTACGTGGTAAGAACGGCAGCCATGTGTCACACCAGCTGACAGGAGCTGCCCAGCTCATAAAAAAGTGTTTGGATTATGTGTCATCAATGAACAGAACTATACTGGTACACCCACCCATAGATACGCCACAGGGTGTAAGTAGAGTGTGCTTGGGCAAAGGTGAAAGGTAACAGATATAAAATGAAAGATATTAAATCGACGAAAACACGCTCGGATCGACTCTCTGTGAAGACACTGTAAAAAGCTGGTTCATTTGGCTGTAAATGACCAGGAAAGTTTTCAGGTGCGCCAGCATGCACGGTTTGCATGGGTAATCTCACTTAGTTGCCTTCAGCTAACGATGTCAGCTTGCCGAGGGGTATGTTCAGGGCATCACCGAGAAGAGGGAGGTGTAGGAGATGAGTATCTTACGAGAGGAAAGGGAGATGAGGACGACGACGGGGCACCATTGCGTGCTCAGTTTGTCAGCGCGGTAGCCACGGGAAGTTTCAAAGAGCAAATATTAGGGAGGCATCTTTTTGTGCGCACCGCTGTTCGCATTTTGAATGCTGTATTGTGCGCTTATATTCTATGTAGCCTCAGTAATACGTGTAGACGTCCACGCAAATGTCACTGCACTCTTTCAGAATCTCTGTATGTTCCGCCGTTGCAGTGAGCCCGGTTTTCTGCAAGTTTTTCTCTCCCTCCAGTATACGTTTATGATTGGGATTGTACTTGATCAGCAAATATTTCCTACGTATCCAATTTTCTCCGTCGGAGCGGCCCACGCCGTACAAGTTCAGATGTCAAAAAGATTTGCGATCTTTTGCTGTCAGGTACAAACCAAAATTCGATGGACTGGGAAAGTTTTGGTCTATAGAATACTCTAACGCCTGTATTTTTCACGCGCGAAGCTAAAATGATTTGGCACATGTGAATGTGTATGTGCGTGTTTGTGTTATTGAATGCGTCGGCATTCACTAGAGACACCTTCGATGAACCTCGCCTTATGATCTTCTTGTGAATGACGTCAACAACAACAACAACAAAAAAAGAGCAGCACCAGGAGCAACGTACTTGCCCCAAAGAAGCTACACCGCATCGCTATTGGACGGAATCATCCACTGCATATCCCTAATAAACCGTGGATAGGAAACGAGAATGGAGAAAAGATATGAGACGAATGCGGAAAAGCTTGACGCGTGTCAAGCTTGTGGTAATGCATCTCCGCAGGGAACCTCCGCCTTCCATTGGTAAGGTGAGCGCTGAACCTTCTTCGACTTGCCAAAACATAAAGGGGTCTTCCGTCACTCCACAGATCCTATACAAAGGACAGCTGCGTAGATATACGTTTTATCTGCTTTGTTCTTATTCACGTTTATATTCAGGTGAATTATACCTTAACATTGGACTTGCAGAGAAAACAGTTTTTCCTGCCTTGGGGGCTTGAAGGTGTGAAACGCGTACCTTTCAATCATATTTTTGTTGATTGAAGAGGCACTCGTTTGTGAGAAGTTAGTGTTTCAGAGTTGCCCTGATACTTCCTGTATCTTCAGCTGATACTATTCGTTGTGGTGTTTTTGTACTTGAATCTCTTGCTCCTTCATGCGACAGTGATTCATATGTGGTCGCACACAAGTCAGTGCCACAAAGCCGTTATGAACCAGGACCCCTAATTGTAAGCAATTTCGAACACTGCTCATTGTTAGCACGTAGCACTATGATTCCAGGTTGCCCAGATCCTATAGTGCCAGTTTTAAATTTAGCGCCATTGTTTATCATAGTATTGATCAATACAGCTTCCCACAAAAATCTTCTTGTGGGAAGCTATACTATTCGAACACACTGCTTCCTGATCCGTCTGTGTGCGGCTGCCCACTGCGGTACCCGCCGTGGTTTTATTCTCGGCTGCTGACCCGAAATGTTTTAGGTTCGATCTTGGTAAAGTCGGTCGCAATTCGGTGGAGGAAAAGGGCTACAACCAGTGTATTTAGCTTTAAGTGCACATCAAAAGAGTCCATGGTGGATGAAGTTACTAAAGCTCTCCATGGTGGCGTGCTTCATAATGATATCGCTATTTCGGAGAGTTAAAACCGAAATTCCTTGCAGCTGACCCAAAGTCGCAGGCTCGATCGCAGCCACAACGATTCGAATTTATGGTGGCAAGGTGCGGGAGGCCCTGTGCTGCACAAATGGGGCTGTATCCAGAACTTTTTTTTTTGGTATGAGTCTGGGAGAGCAAGGCAGAGCTCCCTTTATGAATGTGTTTATGCGTATGATTGTGCATGGGTGTTACCACTTGCAAAGTTGGATATTTTTCAGACGATACCGAACGCCTCTTCCCACGGTAAGGGATGCCAGTTGGTCGAGTTTTCCGGAGCCGCGCGTTACGGTGAGCGTCATCTCAGTTTCGTAGTTGTGGTGCGGAAACCTGACCTGATCATTTTTAAACACCTAAAATTGTTACGATCCCGATCTTGCGTCAACGTTACATTCGCTTATTTACATAGCGAGAAAATGCCACGCAGGTCCAGCCTGAGCGGCGCCACTAGCAATATACCGCAAGCCGGCGGCGCAATCCACGTGGGGATGATGCGTAGAGGTAACGTTGCGAGGCAACGCAACCGCGCAGAGCCACGCAGCAGCACAGGGCGAGATGTTTAACTGCGCCTCAACAGTGCGCAGTGAGCGCGTGGCTCCCTCGCGAGGCGCGTGCGCAGCTGTCAGTTCGCACGAGGCCATCCTTGTTTGGAGCCCGAACACGTGGCTTGGTTGCCACGCTCTTTCGACGAGCGATGCGCGCAATCATCGCTTCCTGCTCCGCTTGAAAGACGAAAAAGAAAGAGAGCGGAAGCCTTACGCTGGAAAGAAAAAAAAAGAAAAAAGAAGAGTGTAGTAAAAGAGTACTGCTTTGTTGACAGTTTTATGCAGTCTTCCTGCTTGGGATTACTGCAGCTGCAGGGAACTTCGACGTGAACGAAAGCACTTCCGAAGAGTTGGAAATTGCGCTTCCGTTGCCAGAACGTGGGTTCGGCTTAGTCTACCGTTATCAGACATAAACAAGGAATGACCGCCACCAATCAATACCCCCCCCGCCTCCCCCCCCCCCCCCAAAAAAAAAGCAGCGATATAAGCACCCAAAATATCCCAGATTTTTAGGTGTGTCTATAATATAAAATTGGTGGGGTTTTACCGTCCCATAACTACTGTGTGATTATGAGAGGCGTCGTTGTGGAGGGCTTCGGAAATTTCGACCAGCTAAGGTTCTTTATCATGCACCTAAATCTAAGCTCGACAGGCTTCAAGAATTTGTGCCCTAAGTGTTATTTAAAGAAAATGTGGCCGCCGAGGCCGGGACTTCATCCCGCGACCTGCGGGTCAGCAGCCATGTGCTTTAGCCACTAGACTACTGCAGTTGGCTCTGTGTTTGTGTGTATTTGAGCAGCAATGGTAGCGCAAGGTAACGAGACACGAGAGCAGCATGGAGACACACACGCAGTGGCTTTTGTGGCGTAGTGCGTTGGTGGGCAGTTGAAAAAGCGGTAGTGCTGCAGATCGTCAGTTCGAATTCACGTTTGTAGAGCTGTGTGTGTGTCTCCCTGTTCACCTTGTGTCTCGTTACCTTGCGCAATCGTTGTTATTCAGATATGCCATACCAACAATCTCGCCTTGCAACTTAAAATTGTTTTAAGCACTTTCTCCCAGACAATCTGCGAGGTGAAATTGCCTGAATCGTGTCTTAAAGAGTACTGAAGTGTGAAATCCCTGTACGAGTTTTCCAGATTGTTGAAATTGCTTCAAGTATATAAACAGAGGAGAATTGTGAAGAGCAATGTTTTTGCATAAGGTGGTAAAAATTAGTCTGGAGAGCCCCACTGAGTCGCGCCTCGTTACTACGTCGTTCCTCGAGAAGTGAAACACCAGAAATGTACTCTTATTAGGGTCCGTGGCTGATGTTAACACTTCGTTCTTACTGCCAATGGGGCATAAACAGCCAGCACGTTCTGAACGAGAGAATTAGAATAATAAGAAAAATAAAGTTTTCATTCAGTTCCACCGCCCCTCCCTTTCAAAGTAAGGAACTTTACTGCTTAAGTGCATAAAAATAGTAGTGATTTGACTAAGCGGGAAACCCGCGAAAGTGGTGACAGTAGAGCCCATCTAGTATTTTAGTTTCGCCTCGCCGCAGACGCCTGTATTGTCTAAGGTACTCGGCGGCTGAGTCGCAGGTCACGTGATCGAATCCCGGCTGCGGCGGCTGCGTTTTCGATGGAGGAGAAAATGCTCTAGGCCGATGTGCTCAGATTTGGGTGCACGTTAAAGAACCGCAGGTGACCGCAATTTCGGGAGTCCTCCACTACGGCGTCTCTCATAATCATTTGGTGGTTTGGGGACGATAAACCCCACATATAGATCGATTTTTGTTTTGTTTTTGTTCATTGTTTGTTTCCAGGACGCGCGCGTGCATTTATAGAGAAATATACAAATGAATCTTCTGTACTATTCGTTGGTACAGCTGGTGTCAATCTAACCTACATTCCTATGTGTGTGCGATAATGAAACAGAATCATGGGCAGTTATATTGCTTCTTTTGCTACCATATCCACTACTACTTGTACTGGCCGATATTTTATGGCAAACTTAGTAAGTAACTGGTTAGAGAGACGGGGAGGGGGGGGGCAAAATGAAGGAATAACAGAGATGTAAAGAGCAATAATTCACGGTTGGCTACCCTCTATTGAGGAAAGGAGACTAGAGTGTGAAAGATTTGAAGGAAAGGAGATAGTGCGTAACTAACTAACTAACTAACTAACTAACTAAATAAATAAATAAATAAATAAATCATCATTAGACAGTCGACAAACCAACAACATGTCGGCTACTGCAGCAGTGGCGGTTTTCGAAGTAATTATCAGGATGACGTTCGCAACGAAATGTAGGCTTATAAAAGCACAAAAGGGAATTCTCAGTAATCCTGTTGTTCTTCCCGGCACGTGGGGAAACTGCGGATGTGCTTGCTATAATTACTATTATAAGAAAAACAAATCCCTTACATGCACCCCCTGTCTTTCTATGCACATGGGCGCGTGTTTCAGCACGTGCTCTCGGTTGCGTCTGACGGTGCACATGTTTACTGATGCATGGCTTTTTGCATAAGGCTGGTGGCCTGGCTGTTTCGGAGCAGCTCGTGCACACATAAATACATCGACGTGTGATACGCCCCTTTTGTTAGGCATGTTACGGTGAGGCGTTAGGTAAGGCACGCAGAGTGAGCCTTACCTAACGTAACCAAGCTGGCAAAAAAGGGCATCGTGTATGTAAGACCTACAGCATCTAATCAGTCATCATCTTACATCACATGTAAGGACAATTCATAGCTGGTCGGTTGACGATGTCAAGCTGAACGTAGCGACAAATAATAAACTAAAAGATAGTACTAAAAAGAACTAAAATGAAGAACGTAGTTTCATTAAATAGCAGCTATTTTGTGCTGAAACAGCCCAGCTTGTCATATTTATTGAACGAGTGTATCCAGTCACTTTTTTTCTTCGAATCGTGCATTATGCCTAAGAATAATTCTAGTTGTGGTGTTTAAAGTCACAAAATCACGATATGACATTGAGAAACGACGTCTCCGGAAATATCAACGTCTCCGGAAACGAGGGCTCCGGAAATATCGACCAGCTGAGGTTCTCTACCTTGGACCTAAATTTAGGTACGTGGGCCTCAACCATTTGCGCCTCCACTGAAGATCTGGCCTCTGTGGCCGAGATGTGAAACCGCAACCTTGGGTCAGCAATCCATCGCCAAAACCATGAGACCACCGCGGCGGGTGACGTACCAGACTTAGCGTTTGCTTTACGGAATGTGAAACTTTTCAGAGGAAAAGAAAAAAAAAAGACTCACAGGCACAAGCAGAAACTTAGCACGATAAGTAGGCCACCTTGTTCAGCCTGGATATTGACTGCCATAAACGGCTAACATATCAAGCCATTAGAAGTCAGGTAAATCCAGGAGTACGCCCGTACCAGACTCTGCCAATACTTTTAATTTCGTAATAAACAAAGTTATCTTACTCTCTGCGCACAGCACCATGAAGGACCATGAGAGTGGTAGACAAAAACAAGGTTCATTTTAAGATTTAGAAAAGTTGACAGATTTATAGAAAGCCGAGACATGCCGACACTTTCGAGGCTGCGGTTTAACCGATATAATCAAATCTTATCACAAATACTGGCAGTTAGCGATTAAAACCGGGAACTGGGTTGGTTCTTTCAAAGTGCTCTCGGAGGCAGAGGTGACGTGGCTGATCAATTAAGTTTCAAGTTTTGTACCTGTGCTCTTCTTGAGAAATGATTTCCTCCATTTCGACAAATGATGCGCTGATCCTGATGCCATACGCACCTCAATGTGCAATGTCAGACGGAGGGGGGGGGGGGGGTAGATGTAGCGGGCCCAAGATGTCACTTCAATCATTCTCACCTCTCGGCACGACCTGCTCTTCTCACGATTTTCTTCCTGATTTTATTCCCTCTCAGTTATCTATACCGATGACTTGTACTCTTCTCATCTGTACCTGCAAGCTAGATATTCGCTCACAGTAAAAATAGGCATAAGCAATCCATTTTTGTGAAAGAGCCAGTGCAAGAGATTTGCATTAAGAAGAATTGAAATCTTAGACTACAAATTCCAAACTGGTCCGCCTCGGTGGAACAGTGCCTAGGGTACTCGGCTGCTGACCCGGAGGCCACGAATTCGATCCCGGCCATGGTGGTTGTGTATCGGTGGAAGCGAAATGTTTGAGGCCCATCGATTCGCGATGTCAGTACACGTTAAAGAACAGCAGATGGTCGAAATTTACGGAGCCTTCCACTACAGCGTCTCTCATAATCATATAACGGTTCTTGAACGTAGAACGCCATATACTAATATTACTATAATTAGAATTGTTACACCGGTATGCATTGCGCGTCTATGAAAATTCGAGATTCAGCTCGAGAGAAGTTTGGGGATGCTTATACCGAAATACGCGAACACAAAGCATCACACGTGGCCCTTGCATGAAGAGGTTAGCATAGTATTGAAGAGGAAGAGAAACTTCTGGCCTCGTGCAAAAAAAAGTACAAGTAATGTTCTTTTCGACATTTTAACAAAAAAAATCATTGTGCTGCGATCAGATTCACGTAGGAACACGCAAGGCTTTCACGCGTCTTAGCGCTAAACACAAGGCGTGGCATAAGGCGGGACAGAAAGTTATAAAATAGAAGGTGAAACATATGGTCTGACAGAAAGTTCGAATTTTGTATAAGCGCAGAGGAAGTAGCTATATTTTTTTCTACCCAGAGAAAATTCTAAAGCTTTCTACTCGAACACGACCACACGGTTACTCAAACTAAAAGCGTTCGATAATTTCTCTGTAAGTAATCAATGGTCTATATCAACTTTTCTGAAGCCCAAGTTGTTATGAAAATCTTGATCTCTAGCGTAATTAATCATTTGTATTCTCGTTTTGCTATTATTTGCTTTAATTAAAGCATGTGCGCTTACTTAACGAAACGGTGCTTACATTTGAGTGGCCCAAAAAGTTCTTAATTTAACAAATGATATCAAGAACACGTCTATCTTCTGCAGCTTAACACTCCAGCTGTATGCATCTGAGGTGGCTTTTACGATGACCGATCTATGCGTCACATTCAAAGTTTCACGTCTACAAGTTAGATATAATGAAAGTTAATGCAGCATCTGGATAAAGGAGCTTGCACTAATAAAAACAGAAAGATGTGTTCAGTTTAGCATTGACTTCTTGGAATTGATGTGTCTTTATGCTAGGAAGTAGGAAGTAAAAACGGCAAGAAAAAACATGGAAGTATAAGAAAAAAAGAAAAGTACAGCGCTACGTTCCAATTGCTTCCCTTATTAAAGTGGAAGCGTTGATCCTTAGAGCAGCATTATCACAAAGACAGAATTCATAGGTGAACACAACAGACAGCTACACCTAACGAAGCCCTAGGTGGCAATAGTTGTTGTTGTGACCTTAATTTAAATGAGGTAAGGTGAACGAACAAGCACTGTTTCTCTTGGTGATATCTCCGCCCAAAAACTACGAATTACGCGATCGATGCTCTACCAATGATCATCTACCTCTACGAGGATGCTATGCCTCTACGATGGTGGGAGCTGCCTCATCAACTCATTGTTTGGTATTTATGTTGGTGTTCATTGCGCTTACAGAAACGGGACTTTTTTGTCCTTTTCATTTGCTTTTAATTTAGTTCACTCATTATGCCTCAGTTAAAAACAGTAAGTAATGTTTCATTCAATTTACTTGGATTAAATATCTGTCGGATTCATTAAGCATCACCAAGTCTTTAAAAATGGGTTACAGTAAATAAAACCACGGAGAAATATTAAATGCAGCACACGTCATACTGTATTGTATTTTCTTCTCCAGCGCATAAGCACTTTTGTCACTACGCCACGGTTTTCCGATATTCTGGCCCATATCGTCGCTCTGATTGACTTAACTCACGCAGTGGAGTACAACGCAAATCAGTTGATGCGACGCGATGAATAT
The DNA here is from genome assembly GCF_013339725.1 of Rhipicephalus microplus. NCBI lineage: Eukaryota > Metazoa > Arthropoda > Arachnida > Ixodida > Ixodidae > Rhipicephalus > Rhipicephalus microplus. The sequence goes on from NW_023607215.1 coordinate 36,286, forward strand.
CACGCACGCTTCGACACAGCAAGAAGAGCCACCGGTGAAAGCATGTCTGCGAGTCGGCTCCAAACACACTCAGAGATCGTCGACGTCAGCGTTACTAGCGTACGTCACTACAAATGGTATTTGTGAAATGTATCATATCAAACACGCAACACTAGTGTCGAAGTCGCAGGGCAGTATATTTTTCGTTTTTTCTCCTTAGCTTTTCTACGCTGTTTGACGTCAAAATAAAACAACTCCCACGTGACGTACGCCATTTAAACTTGGCCAAGAAGACCTATGCATACCAAGTGATCGAATGATGGGCTCATCTCGATCTTAAAGTTTGATGCCAGCGCTCCTTCAATTCTAGCTGTGCAAACTCGTTCAGGTAAAAGCGACAAGCTCAGCGCCAACACTTTCTTGTAACTTCTCACGCAGGCAACCACAAGTCCTTTGCGACATGGGGGGCACGTGTGTCTTTCTTCCCTTTGCGAACGGTTGGGGGGCATCTCCAATTTATTTTTGCTTTCAGGCACCCATCCAAACCAGTGGTACGCTACCGAACAGGCTCCGTCGAGCGCTTGCGGAAATGTCAAGTTACTACTGGTTGACTTCACGGATACTGCCGCTCATGGTGATGTAAAAAATGGTATGCCTTGCGTCTGCATTGCATGATTTTGTGAGGCTGTGCTGAAACTTGCTGCAAGCAGACCGCGTAAGTGTTGCCGTTTCAAGTGAGTATATATACGCAGCGGAACACGAACGGTGGGGGGTCTGACAGGGTGACCACCTTTCTGAGCAACACTCTTGCAAGCTTGTGATGGCAAAGATTGCAAAAGGCAGTATAAGTTTACGCTTAATCCGAGGAGTAACTCACATGGTAGTATTATAGAATGACGTACTATATTATGACACAGCACGACGCTGACGTGAAAGATATATCTCTTCAGGCCGAATGTGAGTGCAATGCCAATAAGTACAGATCGATAATCACTGCGCTTAATTTCAGAGAAACAGTGATTATGGTGATTCCTATTGCCACATCTCTCTCTATCATGAATAGTTCACGAGGGGAAATTATTGGCATCACAATTACCACAAGCGGCAATGCCAAGCTTCCTAATTCACAGAGTTGCAATTTAATAGCTGCACGGCATGAATAAGACGCGTTTTTCTACTATTTTCTAGGTTATCGCCTTTGGAGCACCATACTCCAATACTGAACTTATTCACAACGTTCTGAATTCTAAGTGGTTGAAGGCTGTCTCAACCGATGCGAGAGTCATCAAATTAGGAATCTGTGAAAAGTGTTAGGAAAAGAAGAAAAAAAGTTCTTTCCGAGGGAACCAAAACCGCGCAAAGCCTTGGAGGTGTCTCACACGTGCACGATGTTAGATCGGCAGAGAGAATGCGAAGGTTATCCTTGGTCAGCTCTTTGTGGCGTAATGGAGGCTTCGAAAAGCGGAAGGATTTAGACGTGCTAAGGAAGCAAATGAAAAAAAAGCGACAACATGGGAATTGTGACGGGGGTTTCCAGTATTCGCTCTTGCTTTGTGAAATATGGGACTATGTTTGTAGATGACAATTTGCCGATTAAGGCGCGTGAGCTCTGGCTGTGATGCTGACACCTCTTTTCACAGGAGCATAAATTCAAACAAAAACAAGCGTTCCGGTGGCTTCGGAACATAGGATGCTCTTACGTGGCTTATTGTGGTGTGACGCAACAGTTTATGGTGGGAAAAAAGATAAGTTTGCCAGAACAGAAAGTCCACAAACTGCAGCTCAAGTACCTTAACTTGTTTTTGTTTTTGTTTTGCTCATGAACGAAGCGAGGAGCACACTGTACTAATACAAAAGAGCGAAAAAAAAGTCGTCATAATCATGGTTAGTTTACACACTGCACCAACTCTACCTAGTTTCGCGTCAGTCAACATCGCATCATGCTTCTGATTCTTTGATTATACGTACAAAAAAAAAGCTTCGCCATATTTGACCGTGCTTTGTGTCTTTTTCACTCTCTGATAAACGCTTAATTATTGCAGGTGATAAGCCAGGCTGCCTAATGTGAACGTTGATGCTGTGAGTATAACAAGTGTAATGGTGCACTGCTGCGAGAACGACGAAAAAGCACCTGGACAAGCAACGATGGGTATCTTTTTGCGAGTCTTTGCATCACAGAAAGCCTTTGTCACTAATCTGGACAACTGTTCATGGTCTTCGCACAACCATTACTCAGCGCTACCCATTAAAATCTCTGGCACTTCACATACGCTGCGAAGAGATTGATGTCGCAGATTCTTTCTGTCGAATTGTTGCCTGAGGGCAAATGTAACTGGAACGAAGACGCCTGGCTTTTCTGTATCCTCACGAGATCCCCGCATGGAGTGTTTGTTTTCAATGGACAAACGAAAGGCAGCGCTCGCTTTCTGTACACGTTCTTTCACGCCAGATCCTGACGGCATCACTTACCGTGCACTGTGTCACCTAGGAGATCAAGCTCGGAAGGCACTCTTGCTGCTGTACAACGACTCCTGGGAGGCTGGCATAGTTCCACGGGAATGGAAGTCAAGTCGCCTGATTCCACTTCTCAAAGCTGGCAAGTCACCCTTGAACATTTCCTCTTACCGCCCGATTGCCCTCGCGAGCTGTGTGGGAAAAGTTTTGGAAAGGATGGCTTTAACGCGTCTGGATAGGTACTTAGAGTTCTACGAAATATATCCAGATGCCATGTCCGGGTTCAGACGAGGCCACTCATCATTTGACAATGTAGTTGACTTGGTGACATATGTAGAGCACCAGAAGGCCTGCAAACGGTTATCTGCTGCTCTGTTTCTTGACGTTAAAGAGCATACAACAATGTCACCCACAAATCTATTCTCAGCGCATTAGAAAGAGTGGGACTCGGTGGCAGGATGTGTACGTGGGTTCAGAGCTACCTACTAAATAGATCATTTCACGTGCAGACAGACAATGGCCCGACACCCGAGTATTATTGCAGCCGAGGAGTGTCGCAAGGCGGAGTGCTAAGCCCGACGCTGTACAACCTAACACTCATTGATCTAGTTGGCAAGCAACCAAGCAGTGCACGACTTTCCATTTATGCTTATGACATCTGTGTGTGGACATCAGGTGTGACTCAACTTCGATTTCGTGCTCGACTTCAGAAGGCAGCATCAGTGACATCGCACCACCTACGCAAACAAAGGCTCGAAATCGCAAGTAAAAAGTGTGCAGTCGTGGCTTTCACCAGAAAACCAATGTCCGCTTACGGCATATCAATCAACGGGCAGTTGGTGTCATGCAGCTGGAGTCGCAGGTTCTTGGGAGTCGTAATCGACCGAAACCTGTCTTGGACCCCACACGGAAACTACGTGAAAAAGCAGCTGACCGCAATTGTCCCCTGTTCAGGTTTCTTGCCGGGAAAAGTTGGAGAATGTCTGTCGAGTCTATGTTACAGCTGTACAAGGCATTATTTATTGGATTCCTGCGGTACAGCTTACCTGTTATATCTAACACGTGCAAAACAAACCTGCGCACAATCCAAAGTATTCAAGCCCAGGCGCTTAGGATATGTCTTTGTTTATCCCGCTGCGCATAGACAGCTGAAACAATTGCCATTGCACAGGACTACTCGATCATGACGCACATCATCATGGACACAATGCGTACGTACCTCAGGCAACATGCTTGAAATTTTTCCCAACACTTGGCAACCCTCGCTACTGCGAGGCCTGCACGAATTTTAGTGCAATTGCCTGTGCACATCGTGCGTCGTTTACGTCAGGTTTTACGCCTGCTGAGAAACTGGTGTATTCTCCGTGGCGCTTGTCACTTCCGCAAGTACGTCTTTATATTCCAGGCATAGAGAAAAAAACAAATTTGCCTTCATCAGCCCTAAAACAATTGAGCTTGCACCTACTGCACGAAGTGTACAATAACCACGTGCACATATACACCGATTGTTCAACCACAGCGTCTGGTTCTGGTGGTGTGGTGGTGATTCCAGCTAGAGGAATCACTCTGCGAATCAAGCTGTCACACGTCACTACGTCTACGGCGGCAGAACTTGCGGCTTTGCGCGGTGCCCTAGAGTACTTCAAATCCCAAAGACCGAGTAAATGGGCTGTGTTTTCCGACTCGAAACCGGCCCTACAGAGCATGCAGTCAGTCCTTCGACGAGGTTGCCATGAACAGTTAACTTACGAGGTTGTCAAGCTTTTTCACCACGTCACAGAAACAGGCCACGAGGTCAAGTTTCAGTGGCTACCTGGCCATTGTGGGATCAGTGGCAATGATTCCGCAGACAACGCGGCTCTCACATCGCACCAAGAAGAGCACACCGTTCCCATTCCTTTGTCAAGGACTGACGCTGCAAAGCAACTTCGTCACCTGGCACGTAGTCTGTGTCTGCTGGAGTGGGACACCCCAAGCATAAAAAATACGAGACTCTACCAAATAAACCCTCGACTGGAACTTCGACCTCCATCCGGACTTCATCGACGCGAAGCTTCGCTTGTTTGTCGCCTTTGGTTGGGGGTTGCCTTCACAAAAGCACATACAACCCTCATCGGAGTGACCGACAATGCGGAATGCAACGTCTGCTGCACCAAAGAAGATATCGACCCTCTGATATGCCATTGCCCTCGATTTGCCTCTGAAAGACAGAAGCTTTGGGACGTATTGCGACAATTGGACGATCGGCCACTCTCTATGCAGATGCTATTTGAACACCGTCCTCGCCTTTCGTCGGCTCAAAAAGCAGTCAAAGCTG
>NW_023607216.1:0-39198 GCF_013339725.1 Rhipicephalus microplus
GTGCTCGTGCAGAGAGCACGCGCTGGTTTGAGTCACCTCACAATGTACCGCCTGCAGTGCCGGGTCATAAAGATCTCTCAGCTGGACAAGCACTTCCGCGAACCGAATCTAACAGAAGGAATAAAGCTCGTTAGTCAGTAAAGTTTATGCTTTGGAGCAGACGACAGATGGCTTAAGGTTTTATTAATTTTTCTGCACGCCGCAAACGGTTGGCACATGACAGTACACGGATGCTACTGCTAGATAACACATCAAAACAACAATTGCATGATTTTCATAAACATCAACACAGCACATAGATGAGTACGCGGCTTCATGTCGGCAGAATATAACTAACCTCGAGGCATACGTCGTACACCGTATTATCACGGAGGACCCGAGAATTGCGTTTTTGCAAGTGATCGAGCGTCCTTGTCTTCCGTCGTCTGCTCCACATCATGAACTTTACTAACGAGCTTTGCTACTTGGTTCGATGGCTATTGGTTCGATTGGCCCAGCGCCGAAAAGAAAAAAAAAAACTGTGTTTATTGTATTTATGCTGAAGACGTTATGGGGTCTGACCAATCACTCGTGGCGCTGAAAGCCGCACACTAACTGGGCACAGGGCCCTACGGGAGTGTCCACTTTTATGTAAGTATAATTCTCTAAGGCCGAAGTGCACATACGGCCTCGCACACGGATGCGCGGGAAAGAAAAGCGAAAGGGTGCGCCGAAGCGCCGGCGAAGCGTTGGCAACGTCTGCACCATGAACTACAGCGTCTAGAAATATACTAGACACTGTACCATGAACTCAGAAGGGGGACGGGGTAGAGAAAGAAAAAAGTTAAATGCGCGCCAGCTCATGTACTCCACCGCGCACGTGTAAAGGCGGGGAAAGAAAGAAAACAGAGGCGAAAACCGCGGAAGCTGAGAAGTTTCGTGTTCAAAGTGCAGCCGTGCTATGCGCGCGAGCTTATTGAAACACTGGCCTTTGTATGTTACTGCTTCTGTTCTACACAGCAAGTTGAACTCACGATTTTAAGAAAGCATGGCAAAAAAGAAACAAACGGAAGGCAGCGAGACAGAGAGAGAGATCAAAATTGAAAATTGGTTGGTGACGTTTGATTAGTCGTTGCGTATTTTGTCGATGCACTTGAACATCAAGTACAGAAGTTAGAAGTCAGGTGCAAAAGTCAGCAGGAGAGCGCATGGCACCTACCTTTCTTTCACTTTTTTTTCAATATTAGGTAAAGATCTCATATTCCATCATGAATTCGTAACAATAAAGCAAGACGAAGACAACCATGTATTGCTGTGGAGATAATGTACCAGTTATAAAATCTTCATTTTCTGAAGAGCAACTGCATTCAATAACATGAAGATTTTTAGGTTTGTTCTGCATCATTTCTTGAGCCCAACTGCACGCGGACGTTCGCAAAAGAGATGGGCAGAGGCATTCTTTATTTCGAGGAAGACCCGTCCGTCACAACTTCGTGTACGTCATACTTGACCTTGGCGCTCGTTTCTTGCCATTCACTTGAACAGCGGTGTAATGCTGAATACAGGTAAGAGTAGCCACTCCCAATAAATAAGATCAGTTAAAGAATGTCAATGAGTAAAAACCACGCTATATCGCAAAATATTGCGCATAAATTCCCATTATGAAAAGAAGTAATTGTCGAAATGGTAAAAAGGTGCTGCTGCGCCAGCCTACAACTCGCCGCAGTTCGCGCGAACGAATTCCAAATGTTAGAGTAGACACGCTAAAATATCCATGTAACATTTACGTGCGAAAGCACATTGTCTTCAAACAGCTGACAATAGGCTGCTGTCACTGACACGCGTGTACCTCGTGACACAAATAAGCAAAATTGCTCACAGCACATGCACGTGCGAGAATTACACGTAGGTTTCAAGAGCTGAACACAGCCTCGTCGCGCTGGTATTCGCGAATTTCAGTGAGCGAAACACCCGCGGTGCACGGGGAAGCACTAAAACGACGCACGAAACCACGTTAATTGTTCTTGCGGGAAGGCGCACCACGAAGCGAACTTGGAGCCGAAAGGACTCACGGTGGTTGTCTCGAGATCACAAAGCCCTACAAATTATTTGCTGACCAAATGCATACCCAAACAATTGCATATGGCACAAAAGAGTTCAAGGTTTCGCCGACGGTTTCGCCTTTGGTAGATATATATACTCCGCAAAAACTTTTCTTCATGCGGTGGCGCAGTGGTGCAATGGGTAAGACATCTGCTTAGCGTGCATGTGGTCCGGAGTTTGATTCAAGTGCTGAGTGTGGTTTGTATGTTATTCTCGCATATGTAAATGATTGTAATACTAACGGTTTTCTAATTATTTATACTAAGAATATCCGCCGCATTATCTGCGAGAAACTGCTCTCGAATGCGTAAAATAATGCTTTTAGTCCACAACCACGTCATGGCCAGGCCTCCTACGGAAATGTTACGCGAAACCGCAGGCCGTACATTGCCAGAAAAAATTGGACTTAAAATAACGGCTAATCCTTGTCCTGACCATTCTGAAGGCCACCTCGAATCAGGCCGGTTTCTCTGAAACACCGCTACGGGGCCGCGTAACTAACTGACTATAAGCGGCCATAATTTTACTTAATTTTCTGCCTGCTGGCGTGTATTCTAGCCAGCATTTGACCAAAAGTGTATGGCACACCTCATAATAATGTCGCGCTTTTGTTGTGTGAACCGACAGGTGTTATGATTGTTGAGGTTGAATTAAAGCAACTGGCCTCCCGAGAGCGCAGGACTAAGTCAGTATCTCAAGATGTATGGTGCACAGCAGAACCTTACCTTCACTACCCAAGTACGAAGTGACTGCTTATCTAACGCCATGCTGAATCATTGATATTCACTGAATCATGGAGGGCACTACACTCAACACTACATTGCAATGAAATGCTTGTCAGATTGGGGCTATGGCAAACATCTACGTGTTTTAAGAAATTAAAGGTATGTTGAATGACCAATCGGGAGTGAAAAATATAAACACGGCTCTAATAAAGATACATTCGGAGGAGAAGAATGCTATTTTAAGTGGTAAGATTTTGCAATGCAGTGTTGCAACTTTTTTTTAACCATGCCGAGGACTCTGGTATTTTAAACAGCAAGCAATTAATATGCTTCACTATATGAAATACTTGCTGATGGTCCATCGAGTGCAGGTAATTTAGAGCTGTATTTCAAGTATGCGATCGAAGATCTATAAAACAATATGTCCCTGTTAACTCTAACAAAGTGGGCACCCCGAACCCCTGCATTGTTGCCCAGGTTATTCAATCGTCGCCGTACCCATGTATAGTGCAAAAAAAATGATAGCATTAGAAAGATGCTCCCAGCTGTCACAGGTCTTCACGCATATGGTTTTGCACACAGGCTATATACTTAAAGACGAGTACAAGTAAGATCGTTGACGTCTATAAACAATACTGGCACTCACCGACAGCTCTTCATGATGTTTCTGCGGCCATAAGAAAAGAAAGGAGGAAGCACATACGCTAGCTTTATGTTGTCGAAAATATATTTTTGATATTTTTCGGTTACACAAATTCCGATTGATAAAAATACATTTTGTTACCGCGTGAGATTCGTATCACCGATCTTTGTGGTTGTTTTAAGCAAATATCTAATGAACATGGTTTCTCAATATTGATTAGGAGAAAAGTGACGAAAGCAAAGCTTTTTATACGAAAAATAAATATATATCCCGTAATAGCAATGAGATGTTATCTCCACGCCGCGACGACCGTAAACACTCTCGAAGGCTTCAGCGTCTTTCTTTTCATGCTGTACACGGACTTACACAGTCCCCTTAATATAACTCGTCTCTATGTTCAGTCGTGATTCCTTGTTTCTCTAAACTTCAGTGGACCGTCCGCGGGAAATACGACTTTACGCACTACTCCCGGCATTTTTTATTGGTTTGATTCACTTCGCTGCTTTTCTGTCTCTTCGATGCGGCCACACCGCAATGCTTTTCACACTTCACATCGTTTCGAATCGCTGCGCCGGTGGCAGTCTCCGGTGACCATTAGTTCACGCTGTTTTCTTCTTTAGGTGCAGACTTGCGGGACCTAAAAGTAGACGATGTGAGCTCATTCACGGCTATTCTTTATTATAAATTGTACCTGCTCATCCGCTAACTCATTATTTTTCTCGCCTCACTAAGTCCCCGTTCAAAAAGCTCTTTACTCCACGTTCTCTGTTAGCCCACGACTTCAGCACCAAAACTAACGAAATTAAAATGAGATCAAGGGCTGCAGTGTCTTGACAAGCCTGCCACTTCTTTCTGGAACTTTGGAGAAAGACATTGTCTTGCCTAAAAACCACCAATGAAACTATAAAGTAAACAGGCTCGCAAAGGTAATCATACCTTATTGAGCGTGAGGACTGGAATCTGCAACTGTTATTGGTGTGGGTGTAGCAGCCATTTGGACAAAATTTTTGTGTGGTCAAAAAGAGTGCGGAATGTTTCAAAAGACAAAAGCTATGACAAAACACCCTTATCTTTCACATTGTCCTCATTTGATATTCTACAGTCTGCTCAATAACATCAATGGTCACCAACTTGCCCAAATGTCTATCTGTGTATCTCGCTTATTCATAGTCTTTTGTTCCATGTCACAGCCTCTCATGGCCTTTACCATGTCTTCTTGAGCTTTAAAAATGAACCTGGCCGCCCAGAGAGTCACTGTTGTGAGTCACAAGGCTCCAAACTTCTCAGTTGTAGCTTATGTTTTCCTTGTGTGATATTCTTGACCAAAGATATCAATACCACAATGACCCGAGCAAACGCCCCCACCCTTCGAGAGTGAAGATAATCCTACAAAATTTGGAAGGGGATCCTTGCTCAGTCGCGGAAGAAAATTCGATATGGGGAGGAAAGAGCTGCAAAGAATAAAAACGCGGCTTTGTCCTTCAAGTCAAATGTTTTAAATGAGAAGGCATGCACTGAGTCTTTCCACGAATGAATGCAATATTTAAACATGCTGGGGAGACGGTTGGAATCCACCTTTCCGCTCAAAAAGAAACGAAGCACTTACACGGGGCTGTACGATACCCAAGTAATTTTCGGCGAAGAGGTCACAAAACTGTTTGCAGTATAATCTTCCAACCGTGCTCTAGGTATCATGGTTTCAAAATTCTAAACAAAAAAAGTATTTCTATGCACTTTTACATTGATATGACTATGCAATGACTATGACTATATTGATATGAATATGAAATGACTATGACTATGTAATGTTATGACTATGCAGTGTTTAACTAATTACTATACTACATCCACAGAGCCGTGTTATATTCGTTGGGGCTGCTGCCTAATGGGAGCGATAATTTTGCTTTTTATAGGGCACTCAAAGCGCTCCTATATTTCCTTTTTATATATTATTCTTGCCTCCATTGTAAGGTTTCTTACGTCTCTCTCCCGTAATTTTTTTTTTACTGTATGCAAAAATTGATGCGTTCTATTATTACATACGTGGAGATTGCTCACTGTTGAAGTTCTTCGCTGGCCCCAGATAAATGATATTCACTAGCACGACCGCCCAAAAGAGCGTCAATGCTTAACTGGCGTTGTCGGCAAACCTTTTTATTCGGTCTTTCTGTTTTCTCTGGGGACACAGCAAGGCGCGAAGAAATCACCTCGTACCTAGTCCTGGGGAGGACTAGGTACGAGCAATGCTTCCTTTCACTGAGAATTCGGTGCACGTGAACCCTCCCTACTTTTCTGGGACTATCAGAGATAAGGTGCTTATAAAGATGATTAGAGGGAGTGTTGTCACTCCGGTTACCATTTGTTTAACTGTGTGTCTCTGCGTGTGGCTAAAGAATTATGCATGGTAAGAAAGGGTAAATTGACTGAGACGCAGGAAGATTAAGGGTTCGCGAAACGTCCTGAGGAAGAGTTGTTGCAGCACCCATGTAATGCATATTTATTTTTTCTGCTCAGACGCCTATTCGTCTTTATAAGACTGCCTCCTAGCCTGGAGACGACAGCCGAGTTGATAGCGGTGTTTACTAGTTCTGTTCTGCTCCCCAAATTTACGTGTTCTCACTGCAGAGTAATCAGCACAGGTAATGTTAAAATAACGCAGTTTATACACTCTGCTCGCTTTGTTTATCATTTAGAGTGATGTTTGGTCAGTAAATTGGTGGTTTCATTTTCGATCAGTTTCTTTCATTTCCTGTCTTCGTTGATTTCTTGTGCACGCAACAGGGTGAGCATTTTCTCTTGTCCTAAGACGTTGCACTTTTTTCAGGCTTGAATTATGGTGTACAAACTGGTCACCAGTGCGCGCTCGTATAGTAAATAGCTTGGCGCATTCGCTAATAGTATTTCTAATGAAAAGAAATTGGGATCTTTATTCTTGATGAATAGTGGGGATATCTGAAAATTTGCCCAATGTCGCTACAATACAATCTAATTCATTTTGCTCTAAAATACGCGTCTCACAATAGGAATTGCTTCACATGCCGGTCCTTTCATAAATTTATTTTTGTGTTGATGCTATAAAGTGCATGCGTGAGTAGACACCATCCGTCATATTTAACTTTTGTAGTGTTCTCGGGCTAATAATGAAAATATAAAGAAAAGTCTAGAGCAGCGACCACTATGTAGTATAGGTTTCAGTAGGAACAATGTAGAATAACCTTACCGCTGTGAATCCCTTGAACGGCAGTCTCCTTAGTTGGCTTCATACCGGGCTTTCACATAGTACAGCTGCACAGATCGAGGTTGGTGATAGGTTTTAGCCACATTGGGGACACATTTCCCTAGTCATCGCCAATGATGTAAAAACTCGTCGCGTAAGGAGATTCTGCTTCTTCGGCTAAGAGTGCATATTACCTTATGCACGGCCGGAACAAAAATCCTATCTTTCATTGTGTTTCTGGGTTCATTGCCTTGTATTTTGAAACTTTCATGAGAAAGTGAATGTGGGTGTTTCTTAACATAGATCCGGTCCAGCAATTAATGCACATGATATATTTTTCGCAATGTAGATGCTACCATCTCCTAAAGCAAGCTGGCCTCCACAACTTTGATGCCGACTCACTAAAACCATTTGATACAAGACAAATAAATCACCAGAACAGCGCTCCATTCAAACAATAAGTAAGTATTACAGAAAACCTGTATGACAGATACATACAAGCTTAAGTTTACATTGCAGTAAAGAAGCGCTATCGGAGATCATCAGCATGAAGAAATAAGGGTATCGGCGAAAAGAAAAATTGTCACAGTCTCCTCTGGGAAGCGTGAGTGCTTGTACTCATGACGCTTCATACTGGTGTGCACTTGAGGTTTTTTTTATTGGCTCATCACGCGTAATAAATGCTAGGGGTGACTTCAAAACAAGGCAATAAGTACAGCGACATAAAAAATGAATCAATAAACACCCCTCGTACCAACATCACTGTGGAGCATGTCCTCAAGATGCTTCTGTGGCCACAATTACACAAACCTTCGGTGCTTCCGTCTCGTCGTTTGTTAGCCCGGCGTCACACGGCTACTAGCAGGAACACGCTTCTGGTAATGGTGCATTCAGACGACGGACCGAATCCGGATGTGGCGGGACGGACGGCTCGTCACGTGACCTCACATCAGCGGTTCCCTCCGTCCGCGTCTCGTCCGCACGGCTCGCGGACGAATGACCCCAACCTGTTTCTCACATCGGGATTCTGGCGGGAGAAAGCCGATACCTCAGCGGATTAGCTCGGGGTTTCTGGCAACAAGTACACTTTTCGTCTGCTCGCGGCATGTCCTCCATGGCTCGCGGACAGCTGCATGACTGGTCGGCATCATCTACACTTGAGCATGGTTTACTTAGTTTCCGGGTGCTTTGTTCTCAGGTAATTAAATACGCAGAAATCACTTTCGGTGGTTCGGGAAATGTCGTCACTGTCGTTTGACACGCAAGATTTTTAACCGTTCGTGTGGTGAAATATTCTAACTTTTGCAACCGGCGACGTGCCGCTTCTAAAAAAAAGGATGGGAGACGCGTTCACATGTTCTACAAGTGGGGTATACTGCAGTTGAAAGAACATTCTGTCAGCAACTCCTTTCCTCCTGAAAGAATAACACTCCTCGTTCTTTTGTCACAACGCGACAGACATCACAGCCAAGTTACTCGCCAAGTGTCGCTTCTTGCGGTCTGCTGCCAGCGGGCGCCGGTCTGCTGCCAGCGGGCGCAGGTGAGCTCCGAATCTGCTGTCGAGGGTAATTCGGCTGTTTTCTCCCTGGACACCGTCCGTCGTGTGGATGAGCCTGTAGGCGGATCATCCGCGGATTAGCCAACCGCGTCTACGACAAACCCGGATTAGGTCCGTCGTCTGAATGCACCATAAGGGTCAGCAGCACGTACGTCACCCCTGGTGGCTACAAAACCCAAGCTACTAAACTCAGTTTCATCATTGCTTCATTACATCTGACCAACGTGGCGTCAGTATGGTGGACCTGAAGCTTTTGCAATGTATCAAATAAACAGTAATGTTTTCTTGTTGGGATCAGTCTTTCGTCGACGCCGCGTCACACACGAAGCAAAGCTCCTCGCCATATATTTCTCTAAGATCGCTGTCAGCCGTGAGAGGGGAGAGAATACGCGCTCGATAAGCTGCTTTGTTCCTGTAGTTGTGGATAATTTTTGTAAAGCACGTAGAAATTGAATACGCTGTTCTATAAACCCATAAGACCGCCTATCTACCAGCGACAGCGGTGGATAATCAGAATGCATGCATACCAAGAGCACAGGTTGCATCGCGGCTTTCATACCATGGCTTCCTTTGTGTGCCCGCGTCACACAACTCATGAAAATAACACCATACACCACCGCCCACTTTTCTGCCACGCACTTGATGTTTCTACCACTTTGCTAATAAACGCTTATTGATTGATATGTGGAGTTAAACATCCCAAAACAACTCTAATGAATCCTGAAAGCCCCCATTTTAGTCCCCAGTTAGGTCATCTATTCTAGCGTACGCCTATTTTGTTAAGAGCAGTATTTTTGCAATAAACATAACAATATCTTGCGTGCAACGTATTTTAAAAGCTGAGATGTATACTACACGCAATTACCCTAGCGTTAGTGTACATGTGGACATTTTGAAGACTTCCAAGATTGATGCTCTACTGTCTTACATATATATACAGAGTATATGAGAGATTGCATCACAGAGCCGCTTGAGAGCTATAATATGGAAGGAAAAAAAAAACCAAGCGAAAATATGTCCTCGATTAACTATTCAGAGTTCGTTTCGCAGTGTCATATTTTTTCGCTTTACGACATGTCCAATCAACAGAAAATAGGCGCCATATAAATATGATGTAAACATATAACATATATAAACGTCGCAAATAGCGATAAAGCAATATATATCTTGTAGACAGAATATATCCGACTGAAAGGTCAGAAATTGGGGGAAGATGCTGCATAACATAAACTGAATGCTTAGTGCTGCAGTGTTGGTCAAAAATATTGCACCAATATTCATTTGCGTTAGTGATTGACAACTTGACATTTTGGAAAATTATAGCTTTGTATATTATTGTTGTTTACGAGCTTATTTTGCACAAGATAAAACAAAAATGTCATTTACCTGACTATTTCAACTTCAACGGGTTTCTTTCATAGTCGTTGCTGTCATGTTCTGCGCGAAGTCCAAACTAATAATATCCTCCCACACAACGTATCTTCTACGGGCGGTAGACCCGCCGCGAGGGGCTGCGCGAACATGGCTGAAGCAGAGAATAAATGAGCCTGCCCTTCTTCTTCGCACGGATGGCGCGTGCTATAACAACCACCCTCGTGTTAGGCCTGCGTTGAATTATCAATAACTGAGCGAACACTTCGCACGTCTTGCACATTTGATCCATTATTGCACGTTTGCCTTCACCTTGAAGCCACTTCAACAGCGATGACGTGAACCTGAGAGTGCATTAAATGGTTCTTTTACGCAAGAACAAAAATTAGGACAAATCTGTGGAGGAAATTGTATGAACCGGGTTACCATCACAGGTGGCTTTTGGGTTATCTCTCCCTTTATATAAGAGTTTGATGTTATTGGTTTTTTCCTGGAATCACCGGTTCACTAAGAACAACACACTCAAACAATACACCGTAGCTATTAATCTTGAACTACATGAAGTAGCACTCAGGTTGACATTTATCGAGATGGGAAGCGGGTGTGCTTAAGCGATGTCGTTGTTTGAAAAATTATACTTCGCCGATGTCTGGCGGGAATCCCGTGAGAAATCAGCATTTGCGCACCTCTCTATAGGATTTCTCACCAGGTGCTAAACTTTGCACGATGCGAACGCCGAGGACAATTTGCAGTGCACACAATTCATGTTCGATTTCTCATTGTTTCCAGGATTTTTTTTGTAACTTTTGAAATTACCGCGATTCTTTCAGCTCACTTTTTAACGTAATATTACAATAAAATGGTACAAGTCAGGCCTACTTCTTTTTTTATCCCCTTTCACCATTTTAAAAGTTCTTTTCATGTTCCCGAGCCCCGTCACGGTGGTCTAGTGGCTAAGGTACTCGGCTGCTGACCCGCAGGTCGCGGGTTTAAATCCCGGCTGTGGCGGCTGCATTTCCGATGGAGGCGGAAATGTTGTAGGCCCGTGTACTCAGATTTGGGTGCACGTTAAAGAACCCCAGGTGGTCAAAATTTCCGGAGCCCTCCACTACGGCGTCTCTCATAATCAAATGGTGGTTTTGGGACGTTAAACCCCACATATCAATCAATTTTAATGTTCACGAGGACAGGGAGAAATATATCTATGGGAGAGCTGACATTTTTGTAATGAAATGTGGTGTCAGCAGAACACTATCATCATTATAATTAGACTGTAGCTTCTTTCGCGTTGCTCTGTGGACGCGTGCCCTGTTCATTGGCGTCTTAGCCCTCTGCCCGTATCCCTAAAGCGTGCACCAATCAGATGCGTTAAGCCCAGCTCATTGAGCTTGGACATGGAACAACTAAGGTAAAGAAATCAAGCCATATATTGGTGAGTGAATTAAGTCACATCTTGCCCAAAACATGAATATTTAGACTACGCTATTAAGGCCTCGCCTATTAAGCCATGTCATACGAAGGCTTAGCTATTGAAGATCATAATCATTGAGAGTATTTACAAAAAATCATTTAAGCCCGAATTTAGGTTGCTGCAAAACGAAGTGATGAAATTTTTTTAAATGGAGGAGGAAGCAACAAAAAGGGAGAAGGCAGGGAGGTTAACCAGAAAGACACCCGGTTGGCTACCTTACACTGGGGGATTAGGGAAGGGGACAAGAAAGACGAGAAAGAGGGAAGAGAGGGAAAAGAAAAAAAAGGGTGGGGGAGAGACTGACAGTAATTTCACTGTAGCGTGTAGAACTCTACCGCATGTCAGAGGCGTTCACACAAGCCTGTCTTTCTCAGGAAACACAGCAGGGCTTTCACTGCCTTGATGGCGAATTAATGGTATAGTTATTAAAATCCCCTAATTAAGTAAGCGCTTATTGCGATATTTTTTTTATATCACTGGTATAATTTATAATACGTTCATTAAGCCCTCACCATTTGAGATCAGCATAAATAACAACATGACATTTGAGACCACGGTGACGTGGTCTTCACGCCCACAAAGGTAGTCTAGTAGACTTTGAGCTTGACTGCTGATCGGAAGGTCGCGGTATCGAATACTGGCCGTGGCGGTCGCAATTTCAATACAGCATAAAATGCTTGAGCACCGTCCATTTAGACATATGTGCACGTTAAAAAACTTCAGGTGGACAGAATTTCTGGAGACCTCCACTGCGGCATCTTTCATATTCATATGATGGCTTGGGGACGTTAATCCCTAGCACTCCTATGAAAGCGAATTTTACAGCACGAGAATTTAAAAAAAAATTGGGACAGTGTAAAAAAGAGCATGGTATAACTGTCAGTTCAAGCGCACGAATAAACAGAAAGGAAGAGAGGACAAGCGCTTTCGTTTATTCTTGCGCTTGAACTGACAGTTATACCATGCATATAAAGCTAGATAGATAGATTTGTGGGGTTTAACGTCCCAAAACCACCATATGATTATGAGAGACGCCGTAGTGGAGGGCTCCGGAAATTTTGACCACCTGGGGTTCTTTAACGTGCACCCAAATCTGAGTACACGGGCCTACAACATTTCCGCCTCCATCGGAAATGCAGCCGCCACAGCCGGGATTTGATCCCGCGACCTACGGGTCAGCAGCCGAGTACCTTAGCCACTAGACCACCGTGGCGGGGCTGCATATAAAACTAGCCCAACTTTCGATTCTGTGGAAAAGTGCGATCAATCCAACTGATGTTTATTTCACAGAACCGTAGCATAAATACGAAAGATAAAAGCAAGCCCTCGTCAAAATACATCGACAATTAAATAGAATACGTGTATGGTTTTGTCACTCTTCCTGTAGACATTACTTTTCCTGCTCAGTGCCAATTTTTGTTATGTTCTTGCAATTTGAAATTAGGCATCGTGAACAAAAGCCAGCTAGCCTAGTCTTCTGCACTTGTGAACTCGAACTTATTTGACTCGGTCTTCACTCCGAAGCGCATTGAACTTATTCGAGCTGACTTAGTTGTTGCTGAACCGCAAAGAAGACTAGGGAAGATAGAGGTTCACAAGCTGCGATGAAGGCTTCAGCCACGCACCACACGTCCAATGTGGCCACATTTTTTTCACGCTAATTCAATAGGGAGCTTTAAAATAGCAGCAGTGAGCATAGCGTTTGTGTATGGGTGCTATAGGAGATCTAAAATAGCGTTCCACACCACCACCCCTCCTCCTGCCCCGCAAACTTGAACGCACAATCACACCTACACAGTAGCTCGACACCAGCGCTTTGCGGGCCGCACATGATTTTGGATTTTATGCGGGTGAACCGCAAGCGCGAACACGGCCTCGCGTTATGACGCGTGCGCAGTGGCAATGACCGCACCACAAGGACTTGGGGTAGGCCAGTCGGAAACGTCCCCATTTTTTAAACTGCTCTGAGGCATTTCTTGTTTACGCGAGAAAAGCAAATAAAAATGAAAGGACACTCTCTAAACGGAGAACGTACAAACATCTAGCGAAGAAAAAAAGCAAGCAGTTCGAAAATTTTGGTGGGGTGCATTCAGTAGTCCTTAATTTTTGCATGTAAAAACCTAATGTAACTTTTCAGTTTATGGTATAGGAAGCTTATAGTTCATTTAGGTGAATCAATACCAGCCGCTGATGCCCCATTTGTACGACACAATAATTAAAATAGAAATGCGACAACATGCTTCTAGCAACCACTGCAGTACATCAGCAAAGCTATCACCTAACCGCTGGAATGTTAGACCAATGTTAGCGCGTGATTGCTTTCTCTATTACCCTAAATAAATATTTCAAGCTCAATCAATACATAGTTGGATAGCCAAATGAATCACCTTTCATTCTACATCAAGCTTGCTTAATTCGAAATTTTTGGGGTTGATTGGAAGAACAGCGTACTGTGTAAGAACGTCGCACACAAGGCTCGCAGCAGCTAAGTACCATTGAAAATTAAATGATATAATGTCCAAAGCGATAGTGCCGCTAAATTGAAATGTAAATGGTAAACATATTTTTTTAAAAGTCAATACGCTTCTAATTATGCAGCGTTTACTCATTTATCTTCAGCGCGAAAAAACGCCCTTAAGGCAATTACCCGAATAACTGCCGATGTCTTCATTAATCTTCTAGATCCGGTCCAATTTGTTTCACTTGTACGCAAGAAAAGGGAAATAATGACAGGAAGTTGAGATTGTGCAAAAACAGGCGTGACCCCGTCTTGAAAATAAACGAATGCAGTGGGTGTCTCGAAAGCAATGATAAATCACCGACTCTTTTCGTTTACACTGCAAGGCTCTGTACTTTTGATTTAAACTATATTTTCTTTTTGCGTGCATACAATCACACTGCTGCCATCTGCATTCAAACACTGAAGCCCGGAAATAGAATTTGCATTTGTTTCTGTTTACCACAATATGCAAAGTTTGGTTTGCTCACCAAACTGCCTCGTCATCCTAAGTAATTAGATCACGTCTAGTTGAATATGTGCAGAGGAGGATTTGGAGTATGCGAAAAATAGCCGTTTTTTTTCAACCTTGACGCCATATTTTGGCAATATTTTTTCTTCGTTTGCTCCCAAATTATTTTATTTACCTAATATGGACACATATAAAGCAGAAAATTGTAAACATGTCACTAGTGAAAAAATTTTTGTTTTCTTTGAAAAAACGCTCGACATACAACATATTGCAATGTTAAGCAAAGCCAAAAAGGAAGCGAAACTTGTCAAAACATTGTTGTAGGTCCATAACAATGTTTCGGCCCTATATAGGTGGTCGCCAATTCAGGGTAGTTAGCGACCACTATTTTTTATGCTGGCTCGTGAACCTCAAAGACTCTTCCAGTCGTCTAGCACGGTGGAGCCTTCGGCTGCAAGAATTTTATGTTACAGTCATTCAAAAGTCTGGACGCAAACACACCGATGCTGACTGTCTCCCACGGGAGCCAATCGGAAGTACGAACGCGGACGTTCAAGAAGACGATACATTTCTTTACTCTGTATGAGCAGCCGACTTGGCTCAACAACAACGCGGTGACATGGAGCTAAGCCCGCTGGTTGAATACCTCGAAGGCCGAAAAAGCAGTCTTCCTCGAAACTTCGCACGCTCGCTGGCCTCGTTCTGCACCGGGGATAGAGTCCTCTGTAAGAAGAATTTCGACCATACCAAGGGTACTTACCTACTGGTTGCGCGGACCTCGCTTCGGGACGATATTTTACATGATTGTCACGATGAACCATCATCCGGACACCTTCACTACACGTGCATCTTGGAAAGAATTCGCCGCTCCTACTACTGGCCACGCCTCGCGAAGACAGTCAAGCAGTACGTCCGCACATGCCGTGACTGCCAACGTCGTAAGACTCCATCTGTCCAACCAGCAGGGCTACTACAGCCTATTGCCTACTAAAAACACCATTTCATCAAATTGGCATTGACTTGCTCGTATCGTTTCCCACGTCTTCGTCAGGAAATCGGTTGATTGTGGTTTCCAACGAATATATAACAGGTTACGGCGA
Organism: Rhipicephalus microplus; assembly: GCF_013339725.1. Lineage (NCBI taxonomy): Eukaryota > Metazoa > Arthropoda > Arachnida > Ixodida > Ixodidae > Rhipicephalus > Rhipicephalus microplus. The sequence goes on from NW_023607216.1 coordinate 15,137, forward strand.
AACAAAGGCCCTGACGAAAGCTGCGGAGGCTGACATCGCCCAGTGTTTTGTCACCAGTATCGTCTTCCGTCACGGAGCGTCAGATGTGACAATTACTGATCGTGGGACAGCTTTCTCCTCAAATATGCTTCAAAGAGGGCTCAAACTAAGTGGTACAGAACATTGGAAAACCACAGGTTATCACCCCTAAACAAACGGACTCACTGAACGGTAGAACAAGACCATTGCAGATAGGCTGTCAATGTATGTGGCCGTTGATCACATGAACTGGGACGATATACTTCCTTCCTAAACCTTTGCTTACAATACATTAGTCCAAGAGAGTACAGGTTTCACCCCATTTCGCTTAGTTCATAGTCTAGAGATCACTACAAAGCTATACTTAATGCTACTTCCCAACAATCTGGGGATGTTCAACGTGGACGCGGACTTCTTCGCTCAACGCGCACAGGAGGCCCGTAAGTTCGCCCGACGCCGTATTCAGGCTCGCCAAACTGCCGACGCACCCCACTACAACTTTACACACCGAGAGGTTACCTTAAGACCAGGCCATGAAGTTTTGGTGTGGACCCCCCCTCCGACAGCGTGCTCACTCTTAAAAGTTGCTGTGGCGCTACTTCGGTTTGTAGAAAGTTCTATGTCAACTCAGCGACGTTACATACGAAGTTCTCCCTGAGGGCACCCCAAGACGTTCCCGTCGGTTTCCACAAATTGATGTGGTGCATGTGTCAAGGCTCAAGCCATATTTCTCGCGTCGTCAATTGAACGTGGGCTAACTTATTATGCAATGACTGCTTATTTTTTGTTATCTTTGTTTATTTTTGATGAGTATTGTGTCGTAACTCTTTCTTTAATGAGTACTTTCTCACACAAGCGCATTTCTTTTTTGCCTTACGACGCAGTTGCTATATTCCATAGTAGCGTCTTTTCTTTCGAATTTTTTTCAACACTCGTCACCAGCATCGAGATTACGCTTTTCGAGGAGACGGAATAATGCCACAGGTAAATGGGTATGAGTCATCAACTGTAGCGTGAAATCGCTTGGAAGTGGAGAAAGAAGAGAACATTGCTTCCTGGTCTTGGTGCGGGTAAGACGTCCATTTGTGGCTGTCTGTTATTTCGTCCGTAACACTTATATATATATATATAATAAGGAAAAGAAGTGTATACCTAAGGGCTCGTTTTTCCGTGTTTTGACACAATATTATTACTCATGGCTGGTTATTTTTTCACCCACTTTTCTTTCTTCTTATTTACATTCCATTGGTTTTAATAACTTCCCCTGTACATTCCTTGGCATTACTGTCTGTTAGATCTCATATATATATATATCACGCATACCCTGATCTTTGCTGTTCTGCTCATGCGCGAAGAAAGAAAACAAAATACCAAGTGAAGCGCTAGGGATTTGTCGTCTTCAAACTTGGAGTACCCTCCAGGTACTTCCATGAGTCGCGTTTGTTTGCACCACTATCCCTAGGCGCCGTAGGTGCTGCTGTCTCTGCTTGGCCTTGCAGCGCAGAAAAGATGGCTGTTGAAGGCATGGAGGAAGGTTCGAAAGCGAGGTAGGTGCTACGTTTTTCTTTCATGGTTTTGCCGAATCGAAAATGATAGCCGCAAACAAAGGCGGAAGTACGCATCGTGGGAATACTGACAGTGCAGTGTTTTGTGATTGCGCCACATTTTCGTACACAACGAAAAAAAAAAAGACAGCATATCCACTGGGGGAATATTGGAGAGTGGGGCGAAGCATCCGTCCGTCCATTCGTTCTTGCTTCCGTCCATCCATGCGTCCTTCTGTGCGATCGTCTGTGCGTTCATCCGCCCGTACGTGCGTCCGTCCGTCCCAGCGTTCGTCAATGCATTCATCCGTCCGTGCAGCCATTCGTGCATCCGTTCATATCTGTCTGTGAGTGCGTTCGTCCATCTAGTCAACACTCCAAGTACCACCATCTCACATATTTTCATCATATATTTCGCATATAGAAGCACCAACATCCAGCGGATATTCCAAGGACTAAACAAGAGGTGGCACGCGCATACTTTCTCACAGCTTGCGCTTCGTGTCTACTTCCCAACTTTAACCACTTCGAGTTTTTAGTATATACTAGTTCACTGTAATCATGGCAGTGTGGCGCAATGCTCACTCAACGTTTCTAAAACCACGGAGGTTACACCGAGCGAGTATAATGTAGCAATCCTTTCTTGTCAGATAGTGCTAAATGTCCATGCCAATGGCTACTAATGACACACGCACACTTTCTTACGGCTAACGCATCGTATCTACTTCCCACGTTTAACCACCTTGAGTTCCTGGTATATACTAGTTCACTGTATTTTGGGCACTGCGGCCCAACGCTCGCTAAACTTTTCTAAAACCAAGGAGGTTACGCCCAGCCAGTATAACGTAGCAGCCCTTTCTTCTCAGATAGTGCTCAATGCACATGCCAATGGCTGCTAATGGGGAATGAGAGACATGTGAATTCGGCTTTTAGTTAACGCACACACTGCAAATTTTCGATTGTTCAATAACGCACAGGAGAAATCTCCCACCGGCACCACCTCTCAGGTCAAAATGAAAGACATGTTACGCACTACTACGAGGAGCGAACGGGTGCCGCTTTAAGGAGCTTCGCCCCTAAAACGCTCAGCTCCGCCGCTTTAGCATACAATCACAATCGACAGGACAAACAAGGAGCCCCGTAAAGTGTACGAGTAAGTATACTTAATGCATTTGTTGAAGCGCGACTCCAGCTGTTTCGCTTCACAGCAGCGATTTGCGGGAAGTATGCCTTTAGTATGCGGCACAAAACTATTGCCGTACTCTTTCGCAGGCCACATGTAAATAATAGGATATACGTATTATGACCCACGCATGTATGAACGCACCGCGCATGTTTAGTGCCACTGTAACGGCCTACTGAGACGTCCCCCGCTACGCCACCGATCGCCAAAGAGAGGGAAGAACACTCAACCCCTTTTCTATCCGGTTCTCTCTTGGCTACGTGTCTCAATCACTTTCCACATACAGGGATTCGTGCTGGGGTCGGAAAGTAAGAGTCGCTACGACCTGTTTCTCTTTACTGATTCATTTAATTTAATAGCAAGTGCAAATGGCGTACACACATACTGTCCGTAAACTACATCTCTGTTACACGAAATTGTAACACATCAGCAAATACTCGCGACACACAAAACAGAATACATAAGTTAAGTAACGGGGACAGAATACAGAATATTATAGAATAAACACACGACGACACAAATGATAAAGTTATCAATGAATAAAACCACGCAATGTCTCAACAGGCCACCTCCCTTCCCGCAAAGCTAATCTAAATAGGGTGCATAAAGTTCGTTTCACGAATGGTCCGTCTTGTCAGTCTTCATCGTCTTCGTCGTCTTCGTTGTCTCTCTCGGTGATTTTTATCTTAATCTTCTTTCATAACGTGCCGCAATCACTCGCTTCCTCGTTTCTCATCTCTAACTTTCATTCCTCGTCATATCATCTCTGCCTCAGTTATAATCTCATCGATTCTCATTGCTATCTCTTCGAACCGTTATCTTCCTTTTCCATTCCGTCTTTCTACCATCTCAATCTCAACGCTCCGTCTCTCTCCGACTCTTCACATCGTATCTCGGACTCTTCAGCTGGTCTCGTAGTCCCCTTTTTGTAGGACCCGACTCCGCCCTACCGGGGCACCAAACCAGTCCGCCACTCCACGCGGCATATCTCTTCTTCTCAGTCCGAGTGTATCCTCTTCGGCGGCTGCCCCCACAACCTACACCAGTAGAAAACCCTCTCCCAAACAAAGCCGAGCAAGTAACGATGTTCAAACTCAAGCTTCAGGGAGAGTGATGGGTGAGCCGTCCGAAGACACTTTAATAACGGGCGAAAAATGGTCCCGATGCTTTCGGCACTTGGCGAGCCGATGTCTAGACCAAGTCTCAACGTTTTCATGAAGCTCGGTGTCTCCCACCAAATTCTCCGTAGCCGCCGCTTCTTCGTCGTTCACCGCCGCGGGCGGCCATCCGCGCAGAACGCAGCAATAAGCCCTGGAGCCACGGAGGTGGACGAAAAGGCATACTGGACCCGGCACAGGCGCTTGCCGCAAAGGTCGTATTCTTCGAACTAACAAAAGGTGTTCTGCTGCTCCCCCAAGCCACAGATCTGAAGGGAGCGCGCCGATTATCTCCACCGTATGCCGTCACACGTTCTGCAGACGACAAGGCGCCGTCCGGTCCTCATGTTTGGGCGGGGGAGCCCGTGAAAATAGTAGAAATAATCCTTCTGGTACTTAACTCCGGAATGCTATTTATGCGTGGGTTTGAGAAACGAGCGCACACATCTCGAAAGGAGCGGGGTTCAGTCCGTCTTTGCGGGCACGTCACAATCCCTTCATCTTGCAGAAGAATTTTCCCAGCGGGGAAATTCAAGCACGAGAAATGCGGGCGCATAACGCCTTCGGGTTGCGTAGCGAAATTGAGACATTGCGGCAGTCTTAGGAATACGATGCGCGAACACAGTACACTTGTGGTTCAGCCGTGGCGGTGGCGCGTCACTGAGAGGAACCAATCTTTGATTGTCGCTGAATCATCACCCACCACGAAGCAGTTTGATTCCGTATTTCTACCGCGCACAACACACTTGAAACCTTCAGAATCACTGCAGAAATTCGTGGATGACGCGTGGACAAAACGCACACTGGTCACAGCTGCTCGTCGGATGGTTTGGCACGCAGCGTTCAGTAATGAAGGCGGAAGGTTCACTACCATGCGAGCACATCACACACTTCGCCTGCACTGTCCACTCTCGGCACAACTGAACAGAGGATACACACATTTAAATACACTTTCATTTCACACATGCACAAAATTTTAAGACCCCGGACATTTCAAACCAGACGAAAAGCGGGGTGGCGGGAGAACATAGGTCATACAGGCAGCAACACTGAATTACCCTCGCATACCATCTCCTGCCCGGCCTCTGCTGCATCTGTCGGTGAGGAAAAAGGACCTTCAACGCGAATTGCGTGTTCGGATTGGCTGAGAACGTAGCGTATATGCTGTCCTGTGCAACTGTGACATTGGGCGTGTTACATCAATACCTATCACGACGCTCCCTGCCTCCTAACGAGGTGTGGCACTTCCGTGCGGGGTGACGCCATGAACCCATTCCAATTTGAACTTTCTAAACTTTCTCGTTTCTTAAAATAGTCCCCTTTTCACCTTCCTTTCCGACAAGTGGCGAGATTTTGGTTACCTCACATTCACTGACTCCATGTTCTTCCCCCATCATTAGATGTTAATTGACCCCAGGTGGTACCACTCACTCACTGATCAACATCAGATACCGCGAGCAACACAAAACTACAATAACATAGTGAACTGCCTGCCTCATTTCAAAACAGAATCAACAAAATAAAATAAGTGTACAACCGAAAACAAAATAAAAACTGAAACTTCGACACAAGGTCTCCACTAAAGTAATATGCACAATGACTGAGCAGAAACCATAGAACATAAAATGACATACAAGATTGTGCACTCTTATGACCCTAGCCGATCCCCGAGCGCTCAGCGTCTACCCGTATGTAGACTTCTTCCCCGACTCCGAGTCCCGGACCCTCATTAGATGGTCCGAACTTCAACCTATTTAACTCAGTGGCGGACTGGGGCATGTGCGAAGCTATCCTATAAGACCACCGCTGCGTATGCCCGGGTTTGGTGCGGTGTACATCGAGTGTGCTGCAGTTCCCCTTTGGCCCCACGAAAACCACCCCGTTGCGATCTAGGCATTCCTAAATCTCACTTACTCTCTCTAATGTTCGGTCTATCACCGTGTCGACCAAGACTCCGACAACTGCATCCTCAGAAAACCTATTCTCATTCAACTCCATATCTGCTACTCCTACTGGTAATGCCTCATCGTCTCGTGGGACCTTCAAGGTAGAAACCGCAGCTAAACCATCCGTATCTGCTCCAGCAACCTCGACATCGACAGCATTTGTTTCATCCAGCGGCACCGGCGTGCCAGCGTTCCTCTCAAACACGCACTCGCTCAATGGCGGAACATCCTCCTCGATCACGGAAATTACATTAACCCCTTCTGCACACGCTGAACCATGACTCATTTTTAAGGAGCTTATTTCCTCGCGGGTATTTACGACTGCGATTAACCTCTGTACGTCAACGTAATGAGGAGGGGTCGCGTCTAGGTTTTCAGATTCGAATTTTCCCGCCCTCTCCTTGCCTTTGTGAATGCGGCTGCCACTGTCGAATTCCACTTTCGTCGCCGGTAACGGTGGCATTCTCGCCGAATGTGAGCAAACCTGCCTCAGTTAGAGCACACGCCGGGATAAGGGAGCTGCTTCGGGAATTCCTGCCAATTTTGTGTCACCTTTTTGCGTACTGCCAAGCTCTCCACAAGTTTTTCGAGGCGGGCAAGGCGGCTATGCATCTCATGAACATCTATGTCCTCTTCTACGTATCGAATGGGTAACGAATGGCTGCTCGACACTTTCTCATTCTGTTCCTCCTTGACCGCTATGGCAATGGCCTCGTCAAACGTTTTTGGGTCTTGAGAGAGAACAAATCTGCGGACCGGATCCCTCAGGCCTAATAAAAATTGCGAGAGCAATTGTTCGTCTAGAATTTCGCGGCGCAGTGAAGCTTTTACCGGATCCTGACCATCGGAGCTTGCCAGGGTTGCGGTCCCGAGGATGCGCAAGCGACTCGCAAATGACCACACCTCCTCATCTGCCTTCTGCCTCGCGTTTAAAAACCTACCGGATCCCGACCATCGGAGCTTGCCAGGGTTGCGGTCCCGAGGATGCGCAAGCGACTCGCAAATGACCGCACCTCCTCATCTGCCTTCTGCCTCGCGTTTAAAAACCTTTCCATTTTGTAGATAAGGGGCTCCGTATCGAACCTCTTGAGGGCCAAATATTTGAACTCAGAAAATTTTGAAGTCGCAGCAACGCCATCATCCCACCACGCAAAATCGTGCGCCGCGCCTACCATCTTGCATCGTGCTATGCAGATCAGCTCATTATCCCGCCATCCACCCAAGCAACCAACCTGCTCCAAAATTTTCAAGAAAACCCTAATATCCGGACCCGTATCACCTCCCGTAAACGATGGAACCATGTCCGCTAACATTAACGTGCTCATCTCTATTGGGTCGTCTCTGTCCGTCATTTTGGTAGCCTGCTCGTTCATTATGTCACCTCTCCTTCCCTAGTACGAGGATGAAATCTCGCACCGTTGCCCCAGCAGTAATCCCACCGCTGCCACCACTTGAGACGTCCCCCGCTACGCCACCGATCCCCAAAGAGAGGGAAGAACACTCAACCCTTTTTCTATCCGGTTCCCTCTTGGCTACGTGTCTCAATCACTTTCCACATACAGGGATTCGTGCTGGGGCCGGGAAGTAAGAGTCGCTACGACCTGTTTCTCTTTACTGATTCATTTTTTTAATAGCAAGTGCAAATGGCGTACACACACACTGTCGGTAAACGACATCTCTGTTACACGAAATTGTAACACATCAGCAAATACTCGCGACACACAAAACAGGATACATAAGTTAAGCAACGGTGACAGAATACAGAATAATATAGAATAAACACACGACGACACAAATGATAAAGTTATCAATGAATAAAACCACGCAATGTCTCAACAGGCCACCTCCCTTCCCGCAAAGCTAATCTAAATAGGGTGCATAAAGTTCATCTCACGAATGGTCCGTCTTGTCAGTCTTCATCGTCTTCATCGTCTTCGTTGTCTCTTTTGGTGATTTCCATCTTAATCTTCTTTCATAACGTCCCGCAATCACTCGCTTCCTCGTTTCTCATCTCTAACTTTCATTCCTCGTCATATCATCTCTGCCTCAGTTATAATCTCATCGACTTTCGTTGCTATCTCTTCCCACCGTTATCTTCCTTTTCCATTCCGTCTTTCTACCATCTCAATCTCAACGCTCCGTCTCTCTCCGACTCTTCACATCGTATCTCGGACTCTTCAGCTGGTCTCGTAGTCCCCTTTTTGTAGGACCCGACTCCGCCCTACCGGGGCACCAAACCAGTCCGCCACTCCACGCGGCATATCTCTTCTTCTCAGTCCGAGTGTATCCTCTTCGGCGGCTGCCCCCACGACCTACACCAGTAGAAAACCCTCTCCCAAACAAAGCCGAGCAAGTAACGATGTACAAACTCAAGCTTCAGGGAGAGTGATGGGCGAGCCGTCCGAAGACACTTTAATAACGGGCGAAAAATGGTCCCGATGCTTTCGGCACTTGGCGAGCCGATGTCTAGACTAAGTCTCAACGTTTTCATGAAGCTCGGTGTCTCCCACCAAATTCTCCGTAGCCGCCGCTTCTTCGTCATTCACCGCCGCGGGCGGCCATCCGCGCTGAACGCAGCAATAAGCCCTGGAGCCACGGAGGTGGACGAAAAGGCATACTGGACCCTGCACAGGCGCTTGCCGCAAAGGTCGCATTCCCCGAACAAACAAAAGGTGTTCTGCTGCTCCCCCAAGTCACAGATCTGAAGGGAGCGCGCCGAATATCTACACCGTACGCTGTCACGCGGTCTGCAGACGACAAGGCGCCGTCTGGTCCTCGTGTTTGGGCGCGGGAGCCCGTGAAAATAGTATAAATAATTCTTTTGGTACTTAATTCCGGAATGCCCTTTATGCGTTGGTTTGAGAAACGAGCGCACACAACTCGAAAGGAGCGGGGTTCAGTCCGTGTTTGCGGGGACGTCACACTACTATCACTATGCAAAGAGACGTGAACGGTGCGGAAATGATGGCTTTCGACTCGGTCGAACTGCGACATCCCTTGAGTGTCCCTACGTGAATCTACATGTGCTTTCGTTCGGCGTCACTGTAGCATTTTAAAATCTTGTTCTGGCTGCACTTTTGCGCAGCGTGGGTTTTCGGAGTGCCCGGCAGGACTGGTAATTGATACACATGGGCTACATGAGCGTAAGCTAGAGCCAGATTCTAGCGCTATGTTGACGATGGCTTACAGCACAAATTCTGCCTTGTCACAGCCAAGGCACGCCGCAGTTAACGCTTTCCGCTGTTCGCGTTTCTTTCAGAAGTCAGATAATACACCTGCTGAAGCTGCTTCCGCAGTCTGCGATGCATGTGCTACAGACATTCTGGACTGTCGACGAAGGTCTCCTCGAATATTTCAAACGAAATTAGCACCAAATTCCAGCAAATAAACAGCGCGAAACATGCTTACAGCCGGACTCGGGTTGTGAAGTTTCGCGTTTGATTTGCAAAGCGTTTGCTTGCATGTCAGTTGAGGGTGTTGCTTCGCCGCGCTTCATATAGAAGGGCGCCCCGCGCTCTTCTATATGGCAGCAAGCACTAAGCTCGCTGTTTTTTGGTGCGTACCTCTCCGTTCTCCCTCTCCCATAAAAACAACTGTGGCGCGCGCGCTTATCTTCGCCCCTGCGAGAGAGAGTAGTAGAGGATGGGGGCAGTTAAAGCCCAAGGGCATTAGGTGCAGTGCTTCACCGCTCCTTCTCTCGCAGTTTGCTCCCTTTCCTTCCTTTGCCCCACTCTCCTTCTCGACAACATCGTGAAATGTGTGATCGAGACGCCACTTCGAAACGCCAACGCCGTGGCGCGAATGCTGGCGCCCCACTCTTTCGCCCACTCGCTCCTCACTCTCGACAGTTGGCTGGCTGGGTGCCTCTCAAGGCGACGACAGAAATCGGTGAAGGCGAATGTCTGACGGCAACGGTACCTTCTCTCGGCACAAGAAATGCATGCGCATTTCCTCGCGATTGCCTCCGGAGAGGTGGGAGTGTTTTTTTTTAAATCAGCTCCCCATTCACCTACAGGCTCTAAGCCATGCTTCCAACCAGGGCTGCAGAGGTTGCAATGGTTACTTTCCTCAACCTCTCCTCCTCCCTCTCAAATGTTGACGGGCTTCAGGTTGTGCGTTTTTGACACTAGCAGAGTCTTTTTCATGAAACATGAAAGGCGTAACAACTTTGATAGCTGCTAGTTCACGCTTGATGTGTGTGTATCGGAGTGCCATTTTCGATCGTCCTTATTTGTGCTTCAGCTGTTAGCTGCCAAGATTAAGCTGCTCGTGAATCTTCGCGCGGAGATTTCCTATTGCATCCATTGGTGCGCCCTTGCAGTGAAATTGTAACTTCTTTGAGGTTGTAAAATTCTAGTGTTAAAAGTTTGTGGCGTAATGGCTTTTGCTACTAGCACTAAATTTTTTTTCACTGAAAAATAAATGAATTCACTTTGCACAAACTTTTCATGTAACATTCTCAGTTTCTTACCCAAAACACTAGCATAGACTGGTTATATGAATTATGCTGTACGGATGATAAAAGCGGGTTAGAGTGCGGAGCTTTTGCAACTGGTAGATGCGAAATAAAATGTTAGAGTACCAAACTGGTCGCTGCTTTCATTTGAATATGAATGGTTCAGTGAACGCTGGAGAATGCGTTTTTATTCTAGTAACGATTCTCTTCACAGTTGGAACTAAAATGCCCCTAGAGAGAAGTCAAACCTAGTAGCCAGACAGCGGCTTCCTAGGAGAAACGGAAGTACCGCAGTCTCCGCAGTGCAGATAAATGGGTCAGCCGGGAAACGTTTGTTACGGCTGACCCGCTGCTTCCTTCGGACGACTATTACCAGCGTCCTCTGAGTTCAAGAAGACAGAAAAAGGAATCGGTGAGGCCGACAATTCCTCGCTACTGAGCTGGGAGGTTGTGGGGAGCTACTGGCCAGTTATTGCCCTGTGACCCCGTTTCGGTATGGAAGAAACAACATTGCACTAGGCTGAGGTTTGGCGTGACCCAGTTGCCGACATGGATGATGAAGTCCTCCGCTGTTTTCGTCGATAGTAGAGTGCCTGCTTTAATTGTCCTTGAGATCCAAGCGATGCCTTTAAAGACGACAGCTGAAAGTTTTAGTATTTTAGTGACCTTTTTTTCGGGAGCCCTTACTCTATGTAACGAATTCTTTCTTTACTTTCCGTAAAGCATTGTCTTAACACAATAAAAAAAACTGAAGTTGATCTGAAATACGAAATAGTGTTTCTGCGTATCTAGAATAATATTTCTTTTGTGGTTAGGACATTTCTAAGGACTCATCACAAAATACTAAAGAGCTACATGTGATATTGAATCATATAGTGAAATAAAAATTACGAATGGTTCGCTCACACATACCTAATCACATATACTTTAGTATATTAAGGAGAGGCTTCCACAAAAAATGTTCATTGTATTGTGAGTTTTCATCAGTGTTCTTAGTAAGAAAGGGATGTTCGACTTCAGTGTTAGGAATGAGGTTGTCTTTTTAAAAACAAGTGTCCATCTTGTGAACTAATGAAACTTGTCTGTCGCCCCGCCGCGGTGGTCTAGTGGCGAAGGTACTCGGCTACAGACCTGGCCCGTGTGCTTAGATTTGGGTGCACGTTAAAGAACCCCAGGTGGTCGAAATTTCCGAAGCTCTCCACTACGGCGTCTCTCATAATCATATGGTGGTTTTGGGACATTTAATTCCACATATCAATCAATCAATCCATCAATCAAAACTTGTCTGTAAAATTTTTGTTTACCTAACTCTAATTTCGAACTGATTGCTGAGTAAATTTTAATTTTAACAAATTTTCTTTTAGCTAACTCTAACTTTTTAACTTCAAACTTTGAGTTTTAACTAACCTTAATTTTTAACTAACTCTAAACGTTTCAGTGACGCTACCTTTTGTATTACATAAGTATTCTAACCGGTTTGTAAAAATTGTTTACGCTCTGCTTTTACCAACAGCAGCATACCCGATCAATTTTCTCATGTTTTCGCTTGCCTCCTATCGCGTCTGAAGCATCGAGCACATCTTTGATGTTCTGTGTGTTAAAGTTGCTGCTGTCGCATATATTATATCTTGAATATGCGCGCTCGCGCTTTCGAGCGTAGGTGCACGTGCTATAAAGTTTATAGCTGCGGTCTCGAGGAAAATAGTGCTATCACTGCCACCTGTGTGCCAAGTGCTCCAAGGGTGATACGTGGTGAGTGGAGCCGTCGATGGAATATGCAAGCGCACGAAGTGCAGTGCAATCAACGAGAGTACTCACATGAGCGATGTCAGGGCTAGGTAGCCTCGTGGTAAGTGATTACCGTGATTGTATTTGCGAGCTACGTTTGAGTGTAGGTTAGTTTGTGCCGATATATATTTGAATACTTTTATTGTGATAATTGCCATAGCAGTATGATTCATTGTGCTAGCTGGTTTTGCACAGTGGTTCTCCATACACTGTAAGCAAAAGTTAGCCGAGATGGGAGTTTCTCCAGCACATGAGCCCACGAAACTCCCCTGCCCCAATTATTTACTCCTTGGTAGGGAGTGAACTCGGCACATGTCATCGTAAAACGCCCCTTGCTTAATCACAGAGTTTAAGAACGACATGACCTTGTTAAACTCCCCAGGGAATTTCAAGTCACGTGGTTACAAACTCCCTATAGGAGCTTTAAACACTCTTTGGGCGTGACGTACGTACGTGTGTGTGTGTGTGTGTGTGTGTGTGTGTGTGTGTGTGTGTGTGTGTTTGTACGGGCATATGTTTGCACGTCGGTGTGAAACACATGTGCTTTGTTTGGCTAACCGTGTAAGCATCTGTCAACAGGCAACGAAATTATAAGTGCAGCGAAGAATAGCAACGACCGGTTGGTATTTACTGTGAACATTTCAATATATTTCACAACATTAAACCACGCTGCACATCAGTCCGATTCCTCAATTAAACGCCGTGAATGCCGGGCTTGAAAGGGCCGAGTAACAAAAAACTTCGAGGAATAAATTATTGGTAGCAAAAGTAAGCTGTTACGATCGTAAGCGGCTACTCCTGGAGTTTCACCGCCAAAAACTTTGAAGCGGTCTGAAGTAGGCTTCGCTCGACTACGGCAGGCTGGCCGGCAACCGGTCTGAGAGTTGCGCCGGCGACGCGCCTTTTCGGAGTGTCACTGGAGTTGCGCTTCTCGCAGTGTCACCGGTATTTCACCGGCTGTAACATCTAAGTGGTAAGAAGGCCTCGCTATGCCGTCGGTATCAAGACGTCATCGTATCGAGCTCGCACTGCGCACCGGCCGCCGTGGCGAGCTCTGCGAGGTATACATGCAATGCATGCGAGCAACGGGAACAGCGACTGGAAACCGTCTCATTCGTTTAAGTCTATCGCTCCGTAGCTTAAACTGCGTGCATAGCGGACACCTATTTCTGTGCATGGCAAAAACAACGAGACGTAAACTGCACATCAGCAAGCATTTTGTGATCGCCAGCTCTCATTCATGGAATCACCGTGCTGTAGTCGTGAGTGAGGCCTAGTCGTCGAACGCGGTAGCGGCGGTCTACCTCGGTTCATCGCTGGAGCTGCTAAATGTGCCTCGTTAATGAGTTTATTCAAGGCCGCGCGCACTTTGTGTAATATTCAGTGCATTTTACGGGTCCACTAGCAGTACTGCTAATGCAAATTCAGCCCGTACGACAGAGCGTCAACTAATAAAACTTTTTCGCTATAGTAGAAAACTATTGAATAATAGGCAGGCTTAGGACAAAAGGCATGTGTGTTGAAGTGCTTACATTACACCAGCGCAAGTTCATATTTAAGCCGTGCGTATTTGTTGCTTAATTATTAGCGAAAAAAGGCTTTCACCAGGGCTACATGGGAGGTAAGAATGTGGTGCCTATATATACCCGGTGACTATATGGTAGGTGTGTACTGCGTGTGGCAAGCTGTGGTGAGTGCGAGTGTTGTGATATTACGTGAACGTTGTGATAATGTTTGTGTACTGTAATCATTGTTGTGCTCATTAAATGTAATGAAATTAAAGTTACGCTTGCGCATGGTACGGCTGCTGACGTAACTTTTTTCTCGGTCAATGCAAAAAACTTACTCCCATACTGACCTGAAAAAGTTCCCATATGGATGTAAATAAAAACCCCCCTGGCACCATGCGAAAACCCCCTAAAGATGGGGAGTAAATTTTTTACTCTGTTCGGACGGTGTTTATAAAACTCCCATCGGGGCGTGCGCTAGAGGACAAGGTCATTTACTCCCATCTCGGCCTATTTCTGTTTACAGTGTAGTGTTTGTTCGAAGATACCCGTTCCCTCTGTACTGCGGTTGTTTTGCAATAAACGTTGGTTAGTTCATAGCCGTGTCTGTGTCGTGTTCTTGTCGCGTCTTCAGGGATGTTTTATTATTCGCCTACTGTACCGCCGCGGTGGTCTAGTGGCTAAGGTACTCGCTTGCTGACCAGCATATTTCGGGGTCGCATCTCGGCTGCGACGGCTGCATTTTCGATGGAGGCGAAAATGCTCTCGGTTCATGTGCTCTGATTTAGGTGCACGGTAAAAAAAAAAAACCTAGGTGGTCAAATTTTTCTGGACGCTTCACTACGGCGTCTGTCATAACCGCATTGGTGGTTTTGGGACGTTAAACCTCACTTGTAAATCACACTATTATTCTTCGTCTACGGGGTAGTCAAGTGCTTTCGCGATTTATTGTCTGTTTGGCGATGCACTTAGGACACAGGTACCCGGTTATCTTTTTGTCGGAAGGGAGCTGGCACATTTCAATGGAACAGAGTAGGAACTTTTGTGTTGCGCGCTATGCAAGGACGCACCGCTTACCGGTACGTGTTGCAGGGAGGTCAGCAAAGGGTTCCTTACGAGCACATGCGGCGGTAAATTGGCGGACGCAAATTTCCTGTGTTAGCGAATACCACAGAATAATTATAATAAATTTGAAAGTTGCTGCTTGTAGTGCGGGTGTGGCGTCTTAATTTTTATTGTTGGGCATCAAAGTGTTTTGCGTGTTTGCGAGAATTGTGTTGAGACCAAGCTAACGCTGCATTATTGATAGCCTACCTGAGAAGCTGTTATTGCTGAAGTGTAATTACTGAAACAACCTTCGGAGCACAACAGAGCTAGTGTCTGTATTAAATGCAACATCAAGAACCCGGCAGTATTTAGAGAAAAATATAAGCTTACTTGCAGCACTGGTTGCAGCAGTGATTGCGGTGCTCTGCTGTTGCCCGGAATATCTCGGTTTCCATTATGACCGCAGCAGCAGTATATTTTCAGAAGTCAAGTGCTGCTGCGCAATCGCTTCTGTGTAGGTACACAGTAAGAAAGAAAAACAGTTTCCCCACAAGCGTCCAGCTTTGTATGTGACAGCAGGTTAGCAATAAATTGTAATGTTATGCGAAGTAAGGCTGATAACCAAATATTTTGGATCCTACCTCGCACAGTTCTATACAGGATGCAAGACGAAACACCTATACTGCAGTACGAGATAAGGTTTTAGCGTAGTCTCTTCGCGTTTAGAGCGCAACACGTACAAGCGGTAGGCCTGCCAACCTCTGCCAGGTAGTGCTGCGCCGTGCGCGCTTCATCGCTTTTCTAGACAAAAACCGGTCACTGGGTGCTTCGCTTCCGCCTAAGGTCCCTAACTTGTTTTATCTTGGGACCTTACTCCCGCCTTCTGTCTGCGCTCTGTCAGCTCACTCACGTTCTCTGCACGCGCTGTTGTCTGGTCACCCTGCACGCACAGCTTCACCTGTGACTTGCTCCGAAGGTTTGAAATGATTGTAAAAACGTTGTCACGGTGAGACTTTCACCAGAACCGAGAGCGATTGGTTGACAACCCTTGCGGGACCAAGCGAGTTAAACACAATGTCTCTCAGCGAGTGCTGTGTGCGTGTAGATGGGGAACAGCCACATTTCTATGACTTTAGAAGTGAAGTGACAGTGAATTAAATATATATGTTTCCTGTAAAACACGCATTTGTTGTGGCAGTCGTGCCTTCTTGGAGCTGTCAGCAAACCACAACCACGCTTTCACGTGGATCATTTGTATATAGCGTTCGAATTTCGATTGCTTGGATGCCAAGTTTGTCGTGCGTCTTTAAATTTATTGGAAGGTCAGTGTGAAGACACTAAACTTACGTCTGCTCCACTGAGTCGCTGGTACCACTGTCGTGCGTAGTGTTCAGTTTCATAAGAGTATCAGTTTGGCCGAGGTTTTCATCATGTGTTAACAACGTCGTAACGTGAGTTTAATGCCACCTTAGAATTTTGCCACAGCTCCTTTGCAAGCGTAATAATGCACACAAAACAGCTTTTTATGCCCACTTCGACCATGCGTCGTTCCAGCAGTGCATGTTTCATTTCGGATAATATCCATGCCTGATCCCGTGTACGTGCTCACTGATTCGAATGTCGCTTCGGTTGTTTTGAAAGCTCGCTTGGTCTTCGTCACATTATGCATTACGAAGTGGGACCGAGCACGCATTTTGATACGCCAAGATTTGTTTTCGAAAACCGTATCTATTTTTGTGAAACAATCGAAAATTTTATTGCCGCCTTCTTTTTCCCAACTCATTTCCATAATGGTAGCTGTATATCGCCCGCAGTCCAAGTTGATGCAGATATATAATATTTCACGTGCCAAACCGTGATATGAATAAGAGGCATGCCAAGGTGTGAGGCACTAGATTGATTGCGGCCGCCTGAGGTTTTCTTTTAACATGCACACAAATCTATTAGAAGCGTGAGGCACGATAATGACAATGGACAGTGGGTGCGCATACACCAAGTGCCACTTTTGTTTACATTGAACGTCATCTCACCGTATGCTTGAAATATGCAATACCAATGCGCCCCGTCTGCTTTTCTTAAACCTAAATGTAAGCACAGTGTTACTACGTCACGCTTCCATGCAGTTGGCGTATGCAGGCATCGAACTCATGACTTCCATCCTAGCAGCGCAACACCTCAGCCCACTAATTTAGCGGTAGGTGTTGCTTGCAAGGCCTGTACGTATAAACGCTCGGCGCGAACACGCAACCGAAATATGTTTACACTGAGCAGCGACGAGAGTTTAAAAACCAAGTAAAGAAATATTTTTGGAATAGTTGTCTTCATCTTAGCAACTGCTTTTTAATGTAGCAATAACAATTACAACATGATATATTGTCCTTAAGTTTTGTAGTATTACTTGCGCTTGTTTGTTCTTCAAAGTTTTCTTTTTTTTGCCTTGCTAAACATATATGTATTTTCTAGTTTCGTTTTTTCGCACTGTTCTATTTTTCTTACTGAAGATACCGTAACAACTAAATGTTGTATATTTTGTTTCTTCTCCCGTTAACATCATTTTTGGGAGGTGCCCTGAAAGTTCCTAACTTTGGGGCTCCTTGTGTGTATTACCAATCCTGTACGCACTTTTCTGTAAACTGACATTGCTGTTGAATAAAACTTGATATACTTG
The DNA here is from genome assembly GCF_013339725.1 of Rhipicephalus microplus. Taxonomy (NCBI): domain Eukaryota; kingdom Metazoa; phylum Arthropoda; class Arachnida; order Ixodida; family Ixodidae; genus Rhipicephalus; species Rhipicephalus microplus. The sequence continues at coordinate 32,452 of NW_023607216.1, forward strand.
AAACTTGAAGTACTTGATATCAGCCGATTAAACACTTCAAGGGCTTTTGGTAAGGTATTTTAACAGTGATGTATTACACTAGCAAGCTCTGGCGCTTTCGCATTACAAATGATTATCTCAAAGCTCTAGTGGCAAAGTTCGAAATGCACAGCGGTTGCCTATTTGTTGTAGCTTGAGTTTACAAACGCACTTCCTTTTCATGAAAGTATGGCCATCACGTTTCTTCTGTTAATAGTTGGTTATGTACAAGGCCAAAATTTTTTTAAAGTGACAAGAACGCGGAAGCATTGGCGAACTGGCGTAATTCACTATTGACGCCACCACTCGTCGCACTGTTTGGATTTGAAAGGTAGAACTTAACAGGCGATATTCCGCTCTGCCACATTTTTATACTTTTATAGCAGCTAACAATGCATCAAAAGTGCGGGCCTGCATTTCAGGATGACGAAAGAAGCAGCTCCCATAGCATGCAAAATGCGAGATAAAAGACCCATGGAACACAATTTTTGTGTGCAATGAAAAAACCAAGCAAGCGCAGCCCGTCCGACCCACCGGAGTTTCGCCCTTTCTCCGCTAGGGCGGCAAACGGCGCTGCAGAAACTACAGCCTTACCCCCGTATTCTAAAACGTCCATTCACTCAATGCTTCACCTTCACTTGAGAAAGCCGATGGAAGCGCCCTCTTAGGCACGGCAAGTCACTGCATACCAGCGATAAAGTTGTACGATTCTCGAGTAGCGCAGCGTCATTTTCAGCCGAGCAGCGGCGCAGTGCTCAACTCTGTCAAGTGAAGGGTGAAAGTCGAATCGAGGAGCGTTTGTGAATACGGGGGTTAGAGTGCCGCGATGCGCACGCCATTGCTCAGAGTGCTGCCGCCTTTTGTACTGCTCCTTCCGTCATTATGATGCTTGCAGCGTGTTCGCCACGCTGCAGAGCTCACGTGCAGTCTTTTTTTGGCATGTTCCGCCTGGGTGTTGAGTTCCTCAGGGCAACAATCATTCGCGTTAAGCTAGTGGGTCACTGTGCGCTAGAACAAAACCTGTATGCAGCGGATGTGATAGTGACGGCCGCCGCAGATGTCTTCACTTTGAGTGGAGGAGTGGAAATCGAAGCACTCTATCGAACCTGCCTGCCCTATACGGGTGGTCCACTGATGCATACCCGCCGAGTTTGCGCGTGTGCCAGAGACAGCAACCACATGCCTGTAATGCAAGTTCAGAGTTTCTGCTCGAGTTTGCACTCACTTGATAAGTGACCGCTGGTGCAATAAAGGGTTGTAATGTGCGTTTTTTGTTGGTATGCGCGCTTTGTGTGGTTTCATTCTCAAATATGTTTCCGTACATTACGCGCCTCTTACACACACGCTCATATATACAAGTTTACTGAAAATTTTCACAATGAATAATTGATTTACTTGTGGGGTTTAACGTCCAGAAAACCTCGTCTGATTCGGAGAGACGCCATAGTAGGGGGATCCGGTAATTTCGACTTCCTGGCGCTCTTCACCGTGCCCATAAATCTGAGGAAGTGGGTCTAGAGCATTTTCGTCTCCATCGAAATTGCAGCCACCATAGCCGGGATTTAATTTTATGACCAGCGGGTCAGTAGCCGAGTACCATAGCCACTATCCAGCTGCGGTTGGGCGCTTCCACAGTGATAAGTCAAGATCTTACTGCCAACAACTTTTTCAGTCATATGGTACACAGAAAAATAACTGAGTGTATTTTGAGCAATATTAACAGTTTTTGATAAGCCATATAAAATGAATTGTTTCAAAGAATTCTGAACAAAATATAAATTGCCACATATTATCTATAAGGGTTTAAATTGAGAGATCACACATGAAATAACAGAAATTGTACAAATAAACTGCCTTTTACTAACCTTGTACTATAGGGCACGAAGTATTTACGGTTCTTATTTTAAAAAAAAGTTATCTCCAGAATTAATTGGAAGCTAGGCGTACTCAATGTTATTCGATAGTTTAAGGCCACTAAGGCGAAAGTGTGAGATCGCTCAATATCAAGGTCACGTTATGAGATACAAAAAATATTACGTGATCGCGTGAGTTATCACTCCACTTTATATTTGCAGTATTTGCGTAAAATTTCGCAATACAGATTTCTGTTCAATAGCCACAGCGCATGAATTTCATTGTCAAGTGTTGTTTTATATATTCATGCAAATATGCAATGCACCCTCACAGTGTTTTCTTCAAGCAAAGCGTTAAGTCTGCCTATTGCTTGTATAGTAAGCCTGCAAATAAATGAAAAGCAATGAAAGTTACAAAAGATGCCCATCGGTAAAGTGTAATATTAAAGCATGAAGAGACATTGATATTTTACGACTGCACCGGAGATCTCAAATATAAATTGCCTCCCTAATCACTGTAACCGAGCGTATTCTGCTGTCTGTGTACTACACCTCCAGCCTCTAGTCACTTGTCAAACATGCCCGTTTGTTCTCTTATCTTTCTCTAAACACACACACACACACACACACACACACATATATATGTATATATATATATATATATATATATATATATATATATATATATATATATATATATATATATATATATATAGTTAAACACTCTTTTTGAAAGTTGTAACTGCTGCGCCCATTTCAATTTCCTAAATCAACTACCTGGATAACTAGATTTCCGTCAAGTTGTTTACTTTAAAGTATCGCCAATATCTTCCGTTTCGGAAAACTTCAGAAGGGTATGTATAAATCTTGTATGAAGTCTATGTGATCTGACAGCAATCATTTGCAATATGAAAAGGCAATCATATGTGATCATCGGATTCATGAGATGAACAATTCAATGAAAGTGCGGCGCAAGCATTCAATGCTTATGTGCATAAATCGACCCCGCCTTGTCTCTTTAACCATGTTTGTTTTTTACATGGCGCCTGAAAAAAGTTTCCTTCCAAGACACGTCACTCAGAATTCTAATAAATAGTGAATGACCAACCATCCCTTTCTCGCAACTTATTCTTTCTTATGTCGCTATTCCACCTCAGTCGAATACCTAAGCAGAAATAATGAGAAAACCCTAAATGCATTGTTTTTTTTCTCGATTGCTCCCTATAATCGCTGCTACGCACAAAGCTATTATTTAGAAACATGACAGTAAGGGTGCGGTCGAGGTGCATTATAAAGCACGTGGAACTCCGGACGTGCTTGTCTAAATAGTGGCGATGTGGTTCATATTTATTCTTCTTAAAGTATTTGAAAGCTTATTTGATAGCTCGCTGAGTGTGCTACATGAGACCAAAGCTTGCAGTTCAAAAGTAACATATAACAAGGCATGCCGGAATGACAGTGATTGAATGAAATATGGAGTATTTCAATACTTATGCTATACCTTGTGCACCTAATTCATAAAGATGTCTGGTGGTCTTCGGGAACAAGTAGTAAACCTACCAGAAAGCAGGATCGTATTGTTGCGTGCACAATTGCCGCTTGAGGTGAAACACGTTTGATCTTTGCGAAGGGAAAGTTCTAAAGCTTTCAGAAGGTGCTGCGGGAAGTGGCAGAGCTAGTATTTTGAGGATGGCTAAATTTTTATTTGTTACTCCTGCAGTGTCTTTTCCCCCAGAACGTGCGTGAAGAGTAAAAACTTACGAAAACGGTATGGAAATGTTATATAGTGCATTGAAACATGTTTGCAAGGGTATAAGACATATTCTGCATAAGTTTTCGCGAAGTATTCAGTTTGTTGTCCCGGCAACCTGGAACTCCTAACCCCCTCTTTTCTATTTCCAAGAAAACATTCAAATTCTGTGAGCAGGCAATGAAATTGCAGCATGGCTTGCGTGTATGTGTGACTGTGAAAAAGAGAATACGGCGAAAAAGTGGGAAAGAGGATTCAGTCATGCTAGGTTTTTTTTGTCATGAAGTTGGATGCAAGTGATCTGAATGCAAGTAGAGTCAGGGGTATCTGCCAAGCAGCAACTCCACCACAAACTTTATTTTATATACTAATGAGTTCCATACCAACCTGTAAGGATATCGATGTTTTCGTGTATGCAGATGATGTAGCATTCTTTGCAGCTGACAGTGATATTTACACTCTACAGCGAAAGCTATATTTCCACAAAAAATGCTGGAACTATGGCTTCAGTTGATTTAGGTGGCGTTAAATCTAAACAATAATGCTTTCCTGGCGTTTGTTATAGTGTATTTGCTTTCAATCTTTATTTCACATAAAAAGGAACCCATTTCACAAGTTTCACATGATTTTCACATGTTTTTAACAATGAAAAACTTAACTGGAGTTCGCATACAGAATACAGAGCAGCTAAGACACAACGATCTTTGGGCTTATTGCGCTGAACAAGCAGTCGCAAATGTGCTGTACCTCGGAGCAGTATGGTAAAGCGGTAAAGATGTACCTGCATGTAAATTTATGATTTAGATGTGTGTTGGTTTCGGGAGCACTGCTTAAAAAAGTGAAGCCCGTGATTATCCTGGACTGTAAAGCTATGCTCTTGTGTCTTGGGCTCCCTAGGCTTGCCTTCTTATTTTTTAGGATTGTTATAGCTATTTTTAGGAAGCGCGTCGGCCCTCATTGCTGTCTCTCATTCAGCGTATTTGTTGGTTGGTAATACCTTCATTGTCATACAGCCGATTAACGCTCCAATTTTTAAAAATTTTAAACCTTGAGAGTAAGAAGAGTTGAATAATTTTTTATCGGTGTTCAAGAATTCTTTTTTCTCGCTCATTTGCCAGGTTCTAACACCACGGGTAATATAAGTGCAAAAAAAAAAGCCGCAAAATGTAAATTTCAACCTCAAAGAGGTAATCTTGAATATAAATCAATTTCTCATGATAAATATTGATTACATTTTTCCTCCAAAATTTGAAGTGCAATCTCTCAAATTCTTAGAGGAAAGGTTAGATTTCCTGGTACATGCTCAAACACGCAACATAATATCTACATATGCTTCCGGGAATGAGGAAAGGGCAGGCGTAGGTATTGTGTGTCGACGGTTGGCTGGTAATTTACCTTGAGGCTACCTGATTACACTCCGGTTTTCGAAGCCTAGCTCATGGTTATCATCATGGCACTGCGAAACTTTTAACGGACGAAGACAGGGCGGTAATAACCAGGAATTCATTCTCCGTGCGCTCAGCTCTTACGATTCACATAACTTTTGGGCCCTTAAGAGGTTACAATATTTAGTTTTGTCTGAGCTGGAGCCTCTAAATCAGTTTTGATTCGAGGTCTCTGTGGGTTAAAAAAAAGAAATGGTCGATGTTTTAGCACGCGTATTGTAACAACTCCCAATAGTTCAAATTCTTTCAGTGGCAGATTAGTTCCCTGCCATGAGATATACAAAACTAGGAATTCACACAGGTGGGTTCGACTCAGTAACAACGTCGACAGAGTAAGGCACCTAAACTTCTCTTGGAATGACGATAGTTATAGCGCGAGAACAGACCGATGATAAAGAGACAAGAAGGACACGAAGAACAGTTGTATTCTTGTCTCTTTGTCATCGGTCTGTTCTCGCACATCAACTATCGTCATGTAATACCAACTAGCCCAAGATGCCACAGTTCTCTTGGAAGACTCGTTGGAGCCATTCTTTATAATCAGAAGTTATGATCGGCGCGTCCCCCATTAAGCCGACACATGCCTGTAGGACTGCAAGCTGGGCCTGTCGATTGGGATTCATCGTGAACTTGTTTTACAGCACACTAGACACGAAACACAAAAAACAGTCTGCAGTTGCTATATATATATATATATATATATATATATATATATATATAGATGAAATAGATGATCAGAGGTTCTTCCGGCTACCGTAATAAAAGTTACAAACTTCGAGATATATATAAGGGAAACAAGTGTACACTTAAGGGCTCGTTTTTCGTGTTTTTACACAATATTATTAAGATCTAACAGACAATAATGCCTAGGAAGGTATAGGGGAAGTTATTAGGCCAATTGTAATGTATATGAAAAGAAAGAAAAGTGGGTGAAAAGATAACTTGCCGTGGGCAGGATCCGAACCTGCGACCTTCGAATAACGCGTTCGATGCTCTACCACTTGAGCTACCACGACAGCTATCCCGTCAGCCACTTTATTGGGTATCTATGTCAATTTTAAACGTAGGAGTGTCATTCAGCGCCACTAGTAGCCGTGGCGGCGAGTGTAGCACTCTTTATGAGCCTATTTGGCGCTTTTTTTTATTCTTTTCTTTGTTTTCATTTACATTACAATTGGCCTAATAACTTCCACTATACCTTCCTGGGCATTATTGTCTGTTAGATCTTTATATATATATAATATATATATATATATATATATATATATATATATATATATATATATATATATATATATATACGGTAGAAAAAGAGGTCGACAAACGTGCGAAAAAACACTAGTTTTACTAACGTTTCGGCAGCTGGGCCTGCCTTCACTCTAACGAAGGTAGGCCCACCTGCCGAAACGTTAGTAAAACTAGTGTTTTTTCGCACGTTTGTCGACCTCTTTTTCTACCGCATTTTCCACCGGATCAATTTAATTTCACCGCACCATATATATATATATATATATATATATATATATATAATGTAACGAAGAGCGGCAAGGCAGCTGTGGGCCATGGGCTGGAAAGCGAGAAAGAAGAGGCAGAATAGAAGAGCTTGCCCGACGAACGGGTGTTATGTCTTTCTCACTTATTACAATGGCGCAGCCGTTCAACGAACCTGTGTGCAACGATT